>PVIW01004411.1:0-133203 GCA_004026585.1 Noctilio leporinus | reverse complement strand
ATATTTCGGAGCTCCTATGTTGGGTGCATATATGTTTATCAGAGTTATTTCTTCTTGATGGATTGTTCCCTTAAGTATTATGAAATGTCCATCTTTGTCCCTTTTTATGTCCTTCATTGTAAAATCTATTTTATCTGAAATCAGTATTGCTACTCCAGCTTTTTTTTCATGTCCATTTGCTTGATATATATTTTTCCATTCCTTCACTCTCAAGCTGTGTTGATCTTTTGTTCTGAGGTGGGTCTCTTGAAGACAGCATATATGTGGGTCATGTTGCCTTATGCATTCGGCTACCCTATGTCTTTTGATTGGTGCATTTAATCCACTTACATTTAAGGTTATTATTGATTGATACTTATTCATTGCCATTTTCTCCCTTTGTGTCTGTATTCCTCTTTGGCTTTCTCTGTTTCTTCCTTTTATTTGTTTACTTATTTTTATAGCAGACCCTTTAGCATTTCTTGCAATGCTGGTTTGGTAGAGATGTATTCTTTTAGTCTTTTTTTTTTTTGTCTGGGAAGCTCCTTATTGCTCCTTCTATCTTGAATGAGAGCCTTGCTGGGTAGAGTATTCTTAGTTGCAGGCCTTTGTTTACCATTACTTGAAATACTTTTTGCCATTCCCTTCTGACTTGAGTTGTTTCTGTTGAATAATCATTTATAGCCTTATTGGAGCCCACTTGTATGTTATTTGTCTTTTCTCTCTTGATGCTTTTAGGATTCTCTCTTTGTCTTTGAAATTAGCCATTTTAATAATAATGTGCCTTAGTGTTGGTCTGTTTGGGTTGATCCTCATTGGGACCCTCTGTGCTTCCTGAACTTGATTCATGTTTTCACTCATCATGTTAGGGAAATTTTCTATCATGACTTTTTTGAACAGGTTTTCCATTCTTTGTTTCTCTTCTCCTTCTGGTATCCCTATGATATGGATGTTGTTACATTTCATATTGTCCTGCAGCTCTCTTAACCCCTCTTCAGTCTTATTCAGCCTTTTTTTGTTCTCTTGTACGTTCTTGGAGTATTTGTCTACATTTTCCTCCAACTCGCTGATCTGGTCCTCTGCTTCCTCTAGCCTACTGTTGATTCCTTCTACTGTATTCTTCAATTCCGAAATTGTATTCTTCATTTCCTCCTGGCACTTATTGATAGTTTCTATGTCCTTTTTCATGCTGTTGTAGTTCTCAGTAAGTTCCTTGTAACTTCCCTGGAGTTCTTTGTAATTTCCCTGGAGTTCTTTGTAGTTCTCCTGGAGTTGTTTATAGTTTTCTTTGATGTGGCTGAGCTCACTGAGCTTCTCTATCATCATTCTTTTGAATTCCTTATCTGATAGTTTAAGTGCCTCTGTTTTATTTTGTGGTCTTTCTGGGGATTCTTCCTTTCCTTTTGGTGATGGACTGATTCTTTTTTTCCCCATTTTGGGTGTCTGTTCTTGCTTGCTTTTTATTTATTTATTTATTTTTGTTCTTTCCTGCTTTGCTTCCTTGCCTTAGTTGAGCACCCTTCTGTGATAGGAGATTTGTGGAGTTCAATGTTGCCATCTCCCAGATTTTCTCCAATTTCTGTTCTTGGTGTGTCCTTTATTTGGGCTGTCTGGTTGTATTCTGGACCTGTGGGCTACTCTTCTGCTTGTCTCCTCTGCCTCTGGGCTATGCTCCCCTGTGTTCAGATGCTGACCGCTCCAATTCTTAGGGTCCTGAAGACGTCTCATGCTCCCTATCTTGTCCTCTAGCTGCTCTGTTACTCGAGAACACCATCAGCATTGCTCTCTACTCTGTTGTCGTATATATTATTTTATACTTTGCCTTTCTATGTTTTCAAATGTTTCTATTACCACTTTAATACAGTATACCTTATTCTTTAAATAATAATAATTAACTAAAAAATTTGCCAATTTCTATTTTGTTACATATCATGTCAGTGATGTAAAGAGAAATTGTATTTTGGTTTTTTTGTTTTGTTCTTATTTTTTCTTTGCTTGAATTATTTCCTAATATAAATATATAGGCATGGAACTATAATCAAAGATCCTGAGCTTTGCTATATAGAGCCATGTTATTTTCAGAAATGTTGTATTATGAATGTTGTTAATGTGATGTGCAAATTAGGTAACATATCACAACCCATTTCAAAATTTCTATCTGCATACCTCTTAAAACATGGTTCATATTTATAAATCTAGAAATCAACTCTTGAAGAGTAATGTAATAGTAATGATTCATAGAAATGATTCCTGTTTATCTGAATAATTTTAAGAACTTAAGAAGCACACATAATTGACCCACATATTGATTAATTCTGAGTTTAAGATATTTTCTTTCTGTAACTCTATAAACAACCAATCAGTAGCCTAATCAACACAAGAAAGAAGGCAAATAAATCATAAAATGAGCATGAGTGTCATTTTTGGAAAATGTACCTTCTCTGTGGAACTGAAAAGATTAATTGGAGGGAGAAATTAAATCAGTTATCAGATGAATCATTTTAACAGTTCACCCTTTGCCTAAGGAATTAAGTTAATGCTCTAAGAAGTTACAGGGTTTTAAAGTCAGTTTTCTGCTGTTTCTCTATGTGCTTTATAGGCCTTTGATCCAGAATGTCACAGTTGTTCCTCTGCTCAACATTTGAGTTTCTTTACGTGGGATAAGGGTCTTTAACATCAGTTAGCTTGTAGTCCATACTCCTTAAAAGGAATGGATCAGCTTGTAGTTATTATGTCAAATGGGAGTTGGAGTAATTTAAACAAAGTGTTTTGCTTCCATCACTACCTGAGACATTGAAATGAGATTTGCAAAGACTAGGAAATGCAGTAAGAATCTGATCTTTTCCCTGGCTGGTGTGGCTCAGTGGATTGGCACCAGCCTGTGAACCCAAAGGTCACTGGTTCGATTCCCCAGCCAGGGCACATAACCAGGTTGCAAGCCAGGTCTCCAGCCAGGTCCGTAGCTGGAGGCAGGTCAAAGGCAACCATACACTGATGTTTCTCTCCCTCCCTCCCTGCCCTCCTCTCTGAAAATAATGAATAAAATCTTTTTTTAAAAGAAAAAAAAAAAAAGAATCTGATCTTACATGTTTGCCATGTAAGTAGAACTCCCACCCCATTCCTTTCCAACTCCACATCTTAGGAGGACTGAGCACAGACAGTGAAATCTTTTTTTGTCTTTCTCATGTGGCTTTCAGGTGACATTATATACGGAAGGCTGCCTTCCATAGGAACACTAAAGGTGCTTGGTGAATTCACTAAATCTTATTAATTTTGACAGGGTGAACATGGAGAACCTGGTGAACGTGGTTACCGAGGAGGATTTGGGCATCCAGGCCCAAAGGTTGTATCAGTGAACTTGTTTTTAGTGCTGAAGGGTATTTGTTTAAAATTTTAGCATGGATTCTTTGATAAGGATTTAACATATATCAGAATGACCCTGACTACCCCTCTACCAGGGTTTCCCAAAGCAAATTATATAGCCTCTCTTCTGGGCAGGTTAAACCCTAATAGCTAATATTTATTGAATTCTTACTATGTCTTAGATATGGCCCTAAGTACTTGTATTAACTCATTAAATCCTTCAATGGGGGAGGGTTGTTACCACCATTTTACAGGGGAGAAATGGGGGATGGTCTAGAGAAGTTAGGTAAATTGGCCAAGCTCACACAGCTAGTAAGTATAAAGATGGGGTTCAGGTGCAGGTAGCATAGTTTAAATCTATGCTCTTAGTTACTACCCATTCAAATTACTCAACTCACTTTTAATTAATCAAAATTGTATTAAATTTGGCAGAAAAATCAGCAACATGTTTATGATATATCTGTTATACACAGAGCATTTTTGCCAATAGGCCTGGGACATTCAAACCATTAAGGCAAGAATCTTGCCCTCAAGAAGTTCAATCCAGGAGGGTGCTGTCAGCTATTCTGTGATAAATGGACATTTAAACTTCCAATTAGTTCTTTTGGAATCTTCTAAGCATAACTCAAATCTGTCATTCTGTAAGCACTTCTGGAATACTCTAAACATTTTTCTATTAAAAGCCAAATTGTTTCCAAATGTCCTAAAATGGAAGAATGTTAAAACCATTTTATTAATGCATTGAATCATTCTGCTTCACTTTGAAAATCCTATGAGTGACAGAAGATAATTTGAGAAGATTTCTGCTATTTTTGCACTTGACAAACATACTAAAGAAAGAAATGGGTAATCAATATGTCATGATAGATTGCATTTACTTGACAATGGAAAAGAGTGCCTGAACATAGAGGGCAACAACTGAGAGACGTATTCTTACCTTTTCTTTTGATCACTGGCTTAATTCAAATTTGGACCTCCTGCTACTGTTGTGTCCTGGGCTCCTTCCTTATTCTCACTTTGTTATACTGCCAAGTATGAGGGGAGCAGGCTGTGTGGTGACCCACGAGCAAGATAATCGATAAAGCCTCATCTTCATTTTCACTTCCCACTGGCATGTGGGTATGATTCAGTATCCACACAGATGATTCAGTAGCTCACCCTTGAGTATAGAAGTTATAATCAATGCTTCTAATAGGAAAGCATTTCTCAGAAGAGCTGGAAAAAATTAAAGTGTCAGAAACTGGTAAAGTAAAATAGATCAGGGAGAAAACAAGCAACTCTCCAGCAATGGGCCCAGTGAGATTAGGTACCTTAAGCGTAGTGTACCTTTGGTTCTTGATAAAGTCAGGATGCAACTTCTTGTTTAGACCATGTACGCATAAGGAAAAGGTTGTTTTTTGTTGTTGTTGTTGTTGTTTTGTTTTTTCAGAAAAGATCACTCACAGTCCTTGCAGCTTCTCTTCTTCCCCTTTTAATATTTAAAGTGAGTTGGGTGAATTGTCATATAAAAGCCATGTTCTTAAACTTTAGTACTCATCTGATTCAACTGGAGAGATGGTTAAAAAATACAGATGCTAAGGACTTACACCCTGTGCTTCTGATGGAACAAGTTTGCAGCTAGTGTGCTAGGGGTGCTATGGTGTGCAGGTGCTGCTCGATTAATGTGTAATAAATAACGTAGTTTTGGTCCAGGACACCTTGATTTGTGCTTCCATCAGCTTCCAAGATGATTTTGTGGTTATGTGGAAAATATAATTACATACCTCTATAAAAACTGCTTGAATTTTAATTTTATTTTTGGGTCAGGGACCAAGAGCAAGGCAAGGACCACCAGGAACTTCTGGACCAAAGGGCTTACAAGGTGCTCAGGTAAGTATGGAAAACTAAAAGTTGTAACACATCTGCTCATTAATAATGGCCAGTTCATGCACCTGGGAGTTCCTGGACAAATGACATAAAGCCTCACTGATTGTTCTAGGAACTATGGGTGTCAGGGGTTTCTAGAAACAGCTGATTTGATACAGTAGACATTGATCATTAGGTGTGTGCCCCCTTCTACTTGAAGGATATTGTGGAACTATAGTGATCAATGAGATTGGAATTAAGCCTCATGGATGTGTAGCACAAGTTCATACTTACCTGTAGAGCAAGAAAAAACAATAGTATAAATGGAGAATAAGTGGTTAATTTACCCCTCACAAACATTTAAAGAAGCATTACTATCCCAATTTTAAAGATGAGGAAACTGAGGCTCAAAGGGATTAAATTATTTGTTATCTGCAGTGTAAAAGGCTGAACTGGCCTCTAACTTGGGTCTTTCTCCTGCCTGTTCTACAACTCATCCAATATCCTGGTGGTTCATAGAAGGTTCAAACCAGAACCTTCTATGAGGTAGATGACTGCAGTGGCTTCCTAAGGAAGAGAGCTGTTGAGACAACTTAAACCTGAGCAGCACGAACTAAATCAGGGATGAGAGTATCTGGAGATTCAAAATAGTAGCTCCACAGTGTCCTAAGCCCTAGTTCTATCCTCATTCTCTCATGGTCAGGAAATTTATAGCCTCCTACCTGATTGTATCATTTTCATTCTCATTTGATAATGTTTTCTATTTGGGAATGGTGAGCATCCAGGCGTTTGACTTCATGACCTGTTGATCAGATCACATTTTTCCTTTAGTAGCCAGATAATTCCTTCAATTCTTGATATGTGGTAGACATGGCCTCTTGCACAGAACCCATTATTCCCCCACCCTACCCCCAAGCCCAGAGGTTAAACATGTCTATTCTGCATTTTTTACATTGGAGGATAAAATTAATTGTATTAAAGATGATTCATGAACATATTATCAGTTCCAGATCATTTCAATAATAACAAGATTGGACAGTTAACTTTGTGGCTCTTTGAGTGATTTTGGTCATGGTCTTGTTGCAGGGGAATCATGGGCCTCCAGGTCCAAATGGTTCAAAAGGAAAAGATGGACCAAGAGGAATGAAGGTAAATGTTAGAGAACACACTCTTCCTTGATTTCAACTTGGGTTTTCCTATATGAATCTCTCCTTATGTGATCATTTCCAGCATGAGTTTCTCATGTGGTTGGTAATGATGTTGACTGCCCATTACCTTATAGGTAGATAGATGGATACAGAGAAGGAAAGATATATAGGCAGACATATAGAGAGATAAATAGATATATCAGTAGACAAAGATAGATCAATAGGTAAATAAACATATGCATTCACCATAATCTGCATAAATGCAGATTCACATACTTACACCTAGAAAAAGCTATAGCAATATAAAATTCTGTAACTGGTGCTGGATACCTGGCTTCAGTCATTTTCAATCCCAAATTTAAAACATATTTTTAGTATTTTATATTTAACTAAAGTTTAGAGGAAGATATTTATCTTAGATTATAGGAAGATGCCAGTGGAACTTGAAAAGAGTGACTGTAACATTTCTAAGAGAAATGACGTAAAATTGTATGAACTCATAGGAGAAAATTAATTTCATCTTCATCCTTTATTATAAAAGGGAGATCATGGTGTTGCAGGAAAAAGAGGCCTGCGGGGTCAGCAAGGACCAAGAGGGCAACCTGTAAGTCTAGTCTCTCTGTTTTGGATTCTTGATTGGATTTCTTATTTATTATTTGTTCTTATTTCATCTAAAATTCTAATATTCATGATGACTATTTAGGGTAACAAAAATGACATAATCACTAGAGCTGTTGCAAATTTAAAGAATCAAAGATCCTTAAATTTCTCATCCAAGTAAAGGATCCAAAGATGACTCAGGGTTTATTTTGCCTTTTCACATGCTATTGAAGAAGGACATGCAGTCAGCCTCTTCTGTTTGACAAAGATGTTTTACAAGCAGTTGAGTCTTTTAGGCATACAGACATCCTCAATGAAACTTTTTTTTTTTTTTTTTTTCCTAGCAAAACAAATAAGATGGCCAATCAGGTGCAAATTTTTAAGGGCATGGATTTGATTATCCAGAGCATAGAAATAATCTTTGAAGATCAAGAATCATAAAAGGTTTACCTCAATAGATAGCACTTCCAAAGACAGGGTTATGCATTTTATCTTAGTCATTGCTCAACACAAGACTATTTTCAATTCAACACCTTATTGGAATGAGCTTTGTGATACAGAATAATCTCATGTATCTCAGATTTCTGAGAGTTCTCTCTTCAATAGTAAGAAGGATCTGCATCTGTTTTACACTCAGCACTGAAATTGCATTTGTTAACCAGGAGGGAAAATAAAAAGCAGATCTAAGAAGCTTAAACTTAAATATAGCAGGGGAAAAAAATAAAGAGAACAAAATTATTATCAAATGAAATGTAGGGTAAATGTTTTACGTCTACATTCAATTCAGATGATGAAGTTATCAGTTTGACTTTATTTAAATATCCTGATTTAAAATAATACAAAGCTTGTTCCTATTGACCTCTTTTTGGGAAAGACAAGGCTAGGGAGCAGTGCCTTTCTTGAAGGTGTCATTTCACAAATATTGGCAGGTGTAGGACATCTCCAAAATGCACAGTTTGGGTCTCTGGGGCTGCAGATATTGAAGGCTCTGCATGTCCTTCTGCAGAGAGAAGCTGGAATAACAGTAAATGATCCTCATTTGCATCCTTTCCCCCCAAATAATTCATTTTTGTAAATCTTCATCTTATTTTCTAATATTTTACACTTTAATCCTTAGCCATACAATGATCATTGTGGCTTAAAATTAAAAATTTTTCTTCTTAGTTAATGTACTCGATTTAGGGATAGTCTTTGTCCATTTAGTACAAAGTATTAAAAGATTCTGAATTTACTCTTTATTACAGGAAGCTCATTGTCTTTATGTGTAGTTGCTAAGATCCCAGTGGTATTATCAATATTTTCACAATTATAATCAGCACCACCTCTATTTCCACTACCACCACCATCTTTACCATGACCAATATCACCACCACCATAATCACTATCACAACCATTACTACTCTCTTGCTAACATCATCACTGTCACTGCCACTGGTGGCAGCAGAATAATGGCCCCTTACCAAGTACTTTCTTGGTGCCTGGTATTGTGTCTTTCCATACACAATCTCATTTAATCTTCCAGCCATTACTAGATAGATGATACTATTATTCCTATTTAACAGATGAAGAAGCTAAAGGTTAGAGGAGTTGAGTAATTTGCCTAAGATCACTCATCCAACCAATGGTGTAGTGGAATAAAAATTCAGGCCTGTCTGGATTTACAGCCAATGGACTTATTTACTAAACAACATTGCCTCTATCCCATTCTTTCCCCCCAAAGTCTGTCTAGAAATGTACCAATTTGGGAATTTCTTCCATTGTTTCTTTATCCTATAAGGGAAGAAAGTTTGCCCAAGGAAAACTTTTTTCCTACACCCATGGTATCATCTTGCTGAGGTACAGAATCTTGCTGAAGAGGAGGTTAGAAATTAAAGAGAATACCAACAACTTATTTATATTGTGGTCTTTAAAAACCTGAAACCCTATTCCCTCCTTATCCATTGAGGGTAGTCTAATGTTTATCCTATGAAGCTGGGATAAATTTCCATCAAGACCCTTCTGCCTCCCTCACCTCCTTTCAGTGTTAATCTTTCCAATGGTTCAGATAATATTATTAACCAAGTATTGATCTGGAGGACTCTACAATTCATCTTGTATCATTTTCATAGGGTCTTTTAGGTCCTGATGGATATGGACGTCAGGGAAGAAAAGGAACAAAGGTGAGGTTTACCTTACAGAGTATTCTGAATTAAAGACTATAGTTTTTAATTTTATTTCACCAGACTAAGAATTATTGCCTAAGTGGCATGCCAGGAATGGTTTCTACATGCTCTTCATGACATGATGTAGCTGTCAGAGTTCCTTACTTTAATAAAAACTGATTTTCTCATTCTTTTATTTAAAAACGAAACTCCTTACCTCATCTTCTACTTACCTCACTTCATGTCATGCCAGGCTCTTTCTCAGCTCCTTGCCTTTGCAGATGCACTTGCCTCTATTTGATATGTCCTTTCCCATCTCCCTCTTTTGGACAATTTTTACTCATTTTCTAAAACTAACTCAGACATCAACTTCTCCTTGTGGAAGACAGAATCTGTTGTCCTGTATTCTTTCTTTCTTTCTTTCTTTCTTTCTTTTTTTTTTTAAAGATTTAATTTATTATTTCCATGGAAAGAGGCAGAGAGGGAGAGAGACATCAATGTATGGTTGCCTTTCACCTGCCTCCAGCTACGGACCTGGCTTGCAACCTCGTTATGTGCCCTGGCTGGGAATTGAACCAGTGACCTTTGGGTTTGCAGGCAGGTGCCTTATCCACTGAGCCACCAGCCAGGGCTGTTGTCCTGTATTCTGTATTCCCAAGGCACATTGTTTATATTTCTATAGTAGTCCCTTTTCATTGATGCTATATTTAATTTATTCCTGCATATTTGTCTACCTACCAGTTTGTGAACTTGATGGCAGGATTGCATCTTACTCATTTTTGTATTGCTAGACCAGAGCCTGGCACAGAGTAGGTACTTAATAGGTATATTTAAATATTTTCAGTCCCATAAGAAGCTGGTATTTTAATATGAAATTAATGGGTTACTGACAGGTTTTAGGGTATAAAAGTCACATGAATCCTGTTGAGCTAATCAAACGTCAATAGCTGCAGTTATTCTTGGTGGTTTAGCTTGCAAGTTATATTTATTACTTCACAAAAATAAGAAATTACAGGGATGTTTGCTGAAGCTCAGCTACTGAACTATGTCAGAGCTCTGGGCTGGCTTCTCTGCAATTCTCTTGTTTCCCTTGTCACTGCTAAACAAAACATCACTGCCACTTTATTGAGCAGGAGAATGCTCAAACATAGTATCCCTTAGTATATAGCTGCTGAATGATGAACAATATGAGTCCATGGTGATCATCTACTTTAGCCTTGCTGATTTACAGATAAGAAAATTGAGACTCAGAGGAGTGCAGTAATTTGTGGTCACAGAGCTGAGTGTGGAAGCTAGTTCTTTGGAGTTCCATCTAGGAAATGAAATCTATCCTCTAGCGGAGAATTTGCATAGCAGGAAATTCTGGTTAGAATTCATATGTGCATGTTTTGAGCCACATTCTGGCCCTGACCTAAACACAAGGGCAGTATATGCTTATTGTGATATACTTAGGGTTGTGGAAAATGCAGATTCACTCCTCATTTGCATGAATTTTTCCTGGCAGGTCATAACGGTCTCACTTTCAATGGCTCTTATTGCTGCTTGACCAGTAGACTACATTTTTCCTAGTTTGTTCAACCCGCTGTCTGAGAGATCTGTTTCATACCATCTCCTCTCTGTATAAAAAGAGGTGGGAATATCTCTTATCTAAAAAACACCCAAACCAACAACAAAACCCTCACTTAACTACACACTTTCATTGGCCCATTCTCTCTGACAACTCTTGGAAGGAGTAGGTGTATATGCAGGGTTCTCACTCGGAGGTGATTTTACTTTCCAGGGGACATTTGGCAATGTCTGGAAGTATTTTGGTTGTCACAGCTAGAGGATGCTGCAGTGTTTTTTTTCTTTTTCTAACATGTTCTCTCTCTGTCTGGAAGGTTCTCCCAAATATCTGCTTGGCTTGCTTTCTCAATTCATGCTGGACTTTGTCCAAATGTCACCTTTGTCACAAAACTTTGTCTGACCACCTTATATAAAATATATACCCCCATCTACACGTGTCATTCTTTATCCATGAATCCCCTTTCTGAAATAGCATTTATCTTCCTGATGTATTATATATCTCTTCCTTACTAGCAGGTAAGTCTAATAATAGCAGCGATCTTTGTTCAGTTCACTGCTTAATTCCAAGTATTTAGGAAAGAGCCAACACAAATTAAGTACTAAATAAATATTTGTTGAATGAATAATTGCTTTGTAGTATGCTTTTGATCTGACAATGAGGTCTGGCTTCCCAACAGTCAATTTAGTGCCATTTCCTTTCATTTCCATTGGATCAGACCTTTGGTTAATTGATAGGTAGGAATGCTTAAGAAGCAGGTTTTATTACACAATCTATCAAGGAGGGGTTGGAATTTGTGCTAGTTGTTTCACAATGAATTATAGAAAGAAAAAAAATGGACACAAGAGTAGCTCAAGATAACTTTTGATACAATTGTCTTTTCTGGCATCTGTTTTTAGCCTTTTTCTCAAGTTATTGTTTCTCCTTTTTTAATTAATTAACTATTTAAAAATCTTTTTATTCATTATTTTTAGACAGAAGGGCAGGGAGGAAGGAAGAAAGGGAGAGAAATATCAATGTATGGTTGCCTTTCACCTGCCTCTAGCCACAGACCTGTCTAGAGACCTGGCTTGCAATCTGGTTATGTGCCCTAGCTGGGAATCGAATCAGCGACCTTTGGGTTCGAAGGCCAGCACCTTTCCACTGAACCACCAGCCAAGGCCTCTTCTTTTTTCCCTGAGGAATGCAAAAAAAAAAAAAAAAAAAAAGACTTAATCACATGATGTTAAACAAGATCTTATCTCATTTCTGACACTAGGGTGCACCTGGATTTCCTGGCTATCCTGGCACAAAAGTAAGAAGATATCTTCCTGGGCCTGGCAACTGGTATGAAGCATGTGTCATTTGCTTGTACTTATTTTTCTTTACATTCAAGATCTTGCTTTTGATTCTATTAAGGGAGAAGTTGGTAACCCAGGTCACCATGGAGAGAAGGGGACAAAGGGAATCAGAGGGAAGAGGGTAAGAATGGAAGGAATATCCTAAGATCTATGAAGGCTTACATCTTGACATTCTACCCATAGGAGCCTATTCCATTGGGTTAATGGACTTCTTAGCAGGAAGTCCATGTCCTCCTCAGGGAAGCACTATTCACACTTTCCTTGAGCTACCTCATTTCCCACTTAATCCCACTTTCATTTATCTTCTGGATGGAAACACAGCTGCCCAGGCCATAACAATAGAAAGTCCAAGCTGGAGTTTTGATTGTGCAGTATCAACTTAAAAAAAGTTTGGTAAGCTTAAGATATCATTTGGAAGGGAATTCTTTTGGCTGCAGAGTAAATGTTGCTGTTTCTTTGAGATTTTTCCAAGCCTTTCTTTTCTCTTAACTTTTTTAGACTGCACACTCAAGAATGTGGCTGCCATCTTGGTAGATGTTGAGTCATATTTTCATTGTGCTTTATAGAGTCTACCATTAAAAATCTATTTCTTCAGGTTATGAAGACTCAACCTTGAAGAGCCACAATCACTGGAAGCTCTTTTTGGAAAGAGGAGTCCTGTGTATATCTAAAACATTGGTAGTGTTTAGCTGATACAGAGTAAGGTCTTCTGGGAAAAAGACATGGACCAGTGGTTAGTGAAAAAGAGGGAAGGAAAGAGAATGTATATTTTCTAGGAACTCAGTAATTGATATTTTTGTACACTGACAAGGACATAAAGAAAAATTTGATCTACGCCTCACTTGGCTTGTTGCTGGCTAATATTGCCCTGCTCAGCTAAACTTATCTCTCTGGTATCAAATTTAAAGAAAGATAGTACATTAATTACATGCAGATGAATGCTAGGCAGTAAATACATGATTAGCTTATACCTTTTTTCATGCACTGAAGATCAGAAGGTTGTGGAAGAGCTTTACTTTGTTCTTGATGCCAGGACCTCAATGCACACTTTATGCATTCATTTAATTATATAGCTGGGAGGGTCAGCTGAATATGGCATCCTTTAAGGCTCTTTGGAAGTGTGTGTTTGTGTGCATGTATATGTGTTGGTTGACGTTAGATATAAAGGGGGGAATTTACACAGTTCTCATAAAAAGACAGTTTCTCTTTCTAGTTTTTGTGTGTCGCTCCACTGATCACCATTCATAAATTAGCTGGTCTATAGAAGACTCAATGTATCTTAGAAATAATGACTATTTGTTATCTCAAAGTGATGGCTTTAATTGAGTATATTCAGGGGGGAAAGCTTATTCTTTTGGTCTGGTGACTTTTAGGGTAATGCTGGCTTTCCAGGATATGATGGAACTCCAGGTGACAAAGGCCGTCCAGGACCACCGGTAACATGGACTCTTCTTCTTTCTCTTATTTTCAACCTTTGTGTAAAAATGAATAAAGTTATGATAAAAGGCATCTTTAAGAAGAAATGAATATTTGGGACACACAAAAGAATCTCTATAGGGAGTAGGACAAATTTGCTTTACATTTGCTTCAAGTCCTTAACAGAGTATATTTATTCAATATAAATGTTTTACTTAAAGATGGAAAAGACATTAGAGTGGCTGGAGATATATAAATCTGTTTAAATACATGAAATAATGCATAAAAATCCCTCCACCTATGTGCTATGGTGTAGAGATTTAAGTTTCTTGGTGCTTTCTAGTTTGTGTGCATGTATTAATAGTTTGTATTAATAAAGCAATTCTTTGAACAGAAAAAAAGTTTATCAATGTAAACAAAGTAAGCAACATTTATGCCAAAACTAGAAGGAAATCCTAACAAAATAGGACACTTAAATAACCTTAATTGAATAGACAATGTTACAAACTCACATATATTTTTAAAAATTCCCTGAAGGCTTATTTGGATGAAAGGAAAGACTTGGGGCTATTGTAATTTTCCTCATGACTCATCCTAGGAGGTTATTTGTCATTTCATGAATGATGACACAGTGAGTCAGCCACAGGTTGAACCTGGTGGTTTCACCAAAGTGTTGGGATTACTAGAGAAGCACAACAAAGTCATTGAATCAAAAATCCCAAAACTAAAAGGGTCACTCATGCCCATTTTGCAGATGAGAAAACAAAATTGAGAAGATTATACTGACCTCCTCAAGGTCATAAATTACTACCTTGTAGAGTCTAAATAAAGTAGTTTTATTCAGAAGGATCCAGAGAAGGTTTGTTTAGGTCCAAGGGAGAGATAAGGTGGTATTGGGTGGCCAGAGGAGAAAGGCTTGGGGAGGATTGGGTTCTAATTTTTAACTGCCTAAGAATGGTTCTGAGATCTTGAATTTTATCCTAACCTGTGGCTTTCTCTCAAAATGGCTTGATCTTCTAAAAGTTATATACCATCTGCCTAGGTATCCTGGACTCCAAGGCCTGATATACAGTTTCTAGACACTCTGACCTCCTTCCTTAAGGAATCAGACAGAACTCCAGGGCTAGGAGCAAAGGGCAGAAGGTGGTCCCTGAACTGTGGTCAGCTTTATCAGAACCTCATGCCAACTCAGGATAATGATGTACTGGACCTCAGAATTTTACATTTTAAACTTGTTTCTGTTCTTTCCAGGGCATCAAGGGCCCCAAAGGCTTGGCAGATGGGACGGTAGGTGAAGGTTTGAATTCTAAACTTCATTCTTTTAAGAATACAAAGCTTTCCACTTTGACAGAACAGAAATCTATAAAGATTCTTTAGTTTTGCCTCTTACAAATTTTGTTAGTGGTCTAAGTTTATAGAATAGATTTAACTCTGAAAAGTTGTAACAAAATCTAATAAAAAGAGTAGAATAATATTTTAGATCCTGAAGGGAATCTGGATGTTTTTGAGTAATACTAGTTCACATGAAAGGAAAGACAGAGGCCATTCACCTATGCAATATACCTTTTTGTAGAGTTCAAAACTATGCTTATAAAGTATTTATAAGCCAATATACAGCACAGTGCTGGCCTTTGTGTTTCATGAAAACAATCTCAAAAGTTATGATGGTTTTTTTTCTTCCAAGTACAAAAATACTATTTTGGGGTGAAGGAAGGAAGTAGGGATAACTGAGGAGCAAACAGTGATGGGGTGGAGGGTAAAACAGAACAGAAAGAAGGGGATGAAAGGAATGAGGCAGAATTCTAGGGGAGGTGTTAGGAGTAACCTCTTGGCAGTCATTCTAAAGAAGTGCACTAGGAATTGCTAATACAGAGATCCAAAAATTGAAGGCATTTCTCTGTCTTTTGTGCTGAGATTCCTGGATTTAAACTTTTTCAAAATCAGGTTTGAGTCCTTTGCTTTGTGAGGCAGATAAAAAAGATAAAAGAATTCCCCTTATTTACCTAGCTCTATCAACATAGGCACTGTATTGTATGTAAAATATTTTATATGTTTTAAAATATCCACTGGATCCAGAAATATTACTGCTAGATAGTTTTATTTGCTATAAATTTTTTGGGTTTCTGTGACAGCTTTAAAAGGTTTAGCTAGGCACTGATAATATCCATATAACATTTCTAAATCACTAGGAGTAAAGAGGAATATACTTCAGATTAAATGTTTTTTCCGTTTTTTTCTCTTTCTCCATCTTCCTAACAGCCTTGTGAAATCATCGATTTCATACAAAAAAACTGCCGTAAGTTGTTTGAAAAAGGCTCAAAAGGAGTCAGTGGTGTGAAATGGGCATGAATCATGGAATAGGGACATAAGTTACCATGTATTTGACTGAGGTTTGGGAGGTACCATTGTCCATCATAAAAGGATCCTGTAAATGAATATATTTAGCTCAGTCCCCCTTGGGGTAAGTAATCTTCCTCAATGTAGTCTTAGAAATGAAATGGTCAAAAGGCATGTCATCTCAATGGTGGAGGAAAACTCCACTCTGAAATATGGTACCCCATGAAATATAATGGTAATCACACACCTGCATGTCTGCATCTTGTTCTTACCACCAAATAGGCAAAGAGAAGCTTTGTTCTTTTCATCTCATCCGCTTAAACAGGAGGGGTCAATGCTAAGCTTTAAATAAGAAATGTGCCCTATTTTATTTACATTTAGGTTTTAAAAATGGAGTTTTGAATCATCAGATTTTAAGTTATTCCATTCTTAGATTTTAATTTATTTACTGTTTTCAATGTATTCCAAGCTATTTGCATCCTATAATAAATACACTTCTCCACTTTCTGACAACAGATAGGGAACACTGACTTATTTTGGGATCTTGCGTTTTCTCCACAATCGTCCCGCCCCTCTTACTCTGCCTAGTAATTCTTCCATATTCTGTTCATTCCCATCTAGTTGCTGCTCAGGGGTCTAATGGGATCCTATTTCTTAGAAATCATAAGGAATAATACCATCATCTTGACCACAAAAAAAAGTGTCAGAGTTGGCTATATAAAAAGTGAAAATCTCTTTATATTAATAAGTAAACAGAAAAATAGAAAAAAAAAAAAAAGCTATATAAACAATGAAACCAAGCAATGGATCAAATTTTCTTACTCTATCATGTCAAAATATATAAAATTGCTGCTACTCAATCATTTTCATCAAATGACTTATACAAATACAGATATTTTACATTTGCTAAACATAAATGTAAAATCCTCTTTTAGTCTGAGCAAAAAACAGAATGAAAGCATGGAAAACCTACCATTGTTTATGTACGCTAACAATGTCTTCTCCTTTCTCCAAAATCATCTCTCTTCCAGTTTGTTCAACAGGTAAATAATATTTCTCCTTATGCATTCAAATCTTCACTTGTTAGAGGCATTGCAGAAAATCTAAAATCTGTGTATCCATGTATCAAGGTGTTTCCAAATGCCCTGTGTTCCCGACCGAAGTGGTCTTCGCCTTGGACATGTCCAATGATGTCTCTGAGTTGGATTTTGAGAGGATGAGGAGCATTTTATTGTCTCTGTTGATGAAGATGGAAATAAGTGAGAGCAACTGTCCAAAGGGTGCCCGAGTGGCCATCGTGGCTTACAACAGCAAAATAGACTACCTGATTCGCTTCTCAGACTACAAAAGGAAGCCCGCACTCCTTCAGGCAGTCCAGAGAATTCCCCTGGAAAGGTCATCTGGAAGCAGAAACCTTGGGGATGCCATGAGGTTTGTGTCCAGACAGGTGTTCAAGCGCGTGCGCCCAGGCCTTCTCATGAGGAAAGTGGCCGTGTTCTTCCAGACGGGCTGGGCCCATGATGCCAATTCCATCAGCACTGCCACCCTGGAGCTCAGTGCGCTGGACATTGTCTCAGCTGTCATCACCTTCACAGAAGAGCACAACCTCCCAGACGCCCTGCTGGTATGTGGGGGAGCACTTGTAGGACAGGGAAACTGGGGCGGTTAGTGCATGGTCCTGACCCCTCCATTGAGGACCACATGAGGTATGAGAGCTGTTCAGGGAACGAATTTCCTAGGAATTAATGTGTATGCATGGGAGGATGGGGATGGGGTGTCTCCTTATGAACTCTACTACTAGTGCTGACTGGCCTTCTTGAGCCCTTACTCTTGTCTTTGTGTCCCATAAACATTACCTTATTTCATTATCCCCAAAACTCTGGAATGCAAGTTTATTGTATATCTGTATTTCAGAAATAAGGAAGCTGAGGCTTAGAGAGGTTCATTCTATCATCCAAAGCAAGTGGTAGGCTGATATTATCTGCTTTCAGAGCCTATGCTTAATCACTATTCTAAATTGTATCATGGGGGTTCATAGAATGTAATTTTCTCTTTTTACTTGGGGTGACAATACATATCCATATAGGAAAGTAGGTGATGCACACCAGCTTTAAATGTAGAGCTGGTTGGATTTATATATATGAGTAAAACCCAAAGCTATGTTTCAAGGTAGTGCATATGTTCAGCATCCTGTAAGTTTTTATGTCCCTTCCCATACCATATACTCACATGTGCTCTTCTGGCTTCTAGCACCATTGACTAGTCTGACCTGTTCTGGACTTTCATATAAATTGAATCCTACAGTACTACTCTTTTGTAATTGGCTTTTTCCACTTATCAATGTTGTATTATATAGGTAACTACTTTTTACTGTCATTCCGAAGTATTCCAGTATATGTATACATCACAACTTATTTACCTATTTTCTGAACTTTATTTTTCTAACCAAAGCCCATGTAACACTTTCTCATGAAATATATGATAGGATTTCCCAAAACGAAGAGCAATGCTTTCTTTTTGCATTTATTATTTATTATAGAATTTATTGAGGTGACATTGGTTAACAGGTTTCAGGTCTACAATTCTACACTACATCATGGGTATATTATATTGTGTGATCATTTCCCCAGGTCAAGACTCCTTTCATCACCATTTATCCTCCCTTTACTGTCTTCTACCTTCCCTCTCCTCCCTTCCCTCTGGTAATCATCACATTGTGGACTGTGTCTATGAGTTTAATTTTTCTTAATTCCTTCACCTTTATCACCCACCCCTCCATTCCCCACCCCTTTGATAGCTGTCAGCCTGTGTTTATGAATATATTTCTATTTTTTTTGTTATTTCATTTTGCTCAATAGATTCTACATATAAGTGAAATCATATGGTACTTATCTTTCTCTGATTGGGTTATTTCACTAGCATAATACTCTCCAGGTCCATCCATTTATCTCAAAAAGTAAGATTTCTGTCTTTTTATAGGCTAGTAGTATTTCATTGTGTAAATGTACCACAGAATTTTTATCCATTCATCTATGATAGGCACACCACTTCTACATCTTGCCTATTGTAAATAATGCTGCAATAAACATGCAGGTGCATATATTTTTTTGAATTAGTGTTTCTGGCTTTTTTGGATATAGTCCCAGAAATTGAATTTCTGGGTCATGAGACAGTTCCATTTTTAGTTTTTTGAAGTAAATCCATATGCTTTCTGTAAGTAGCTGCACCAATCTGCATTCCCACTAACAATGCATGAGGGTTTCCTCTTTTCCACATCCCTGCCAATATTTGTTTGTTGATTTATTGATGATAGCCATTCTTATAGATATGAGGTGATATCTCATTGTGGTTTTAATTTTCATTTCTTTGATGATTAGTGACATCGAGCATCTTTTCATGTATCTGTTGGTCATCTGTATGTCCTCTTTGGAGAAATGTCTTTTCAGGTCCCTTAGCCATTTTTAAATTGGAATATCTATCTATCTATCTATCTATATATGTATATATATATATATATATATATATATATATACACATATATCTATATAGATGTATTTTAAAATTTATTATTTTTAGAGAAAGGGGAAGGGAGGGAGACAGAGAGGGAGAGAGACATCAGTGTATGGTTATGTTTCACCTGCCTCCAGCTACAGACCTGGCTGGAGACCTGGCTGGAGACTTGGCTTGCGACCTGGTTACGTGCCCTGACTGGGAATCGAACCAGTGACCTTTGGGTTCGAAGGCCGGCACCTTACCCATTGTGCCACCAGCCAGGGCAGATTATTATATTTTTGATGTTGAGTTTTATGTCACTTATAAATTTTGGATATTAATTCCTTATCAAATGTGTCATTGGTAAATACGTTTTCCCATTCAGTGGAATGTCTTTTCATTTTGTTGATATTTCCTTTTCTGTGCAAAGCTTTTTAGTTTGATGTAGTCCCATCTGTTCTTTTTCTCTTTGTTTCTCTTGCCTGAGGAGATATATTAGAAAAAATATTGCTAAAAGAAATGTCTGAGATTTTACTGTCTATGCTTTCTTCTAAGTTTTTTATGATTTTGAGTCTTTAATCCATTTTGAGTTCATTATGTGTATGGTGTAAGAAGGTGGTCAAGTTACATTTTTTGCATGTATCTATCCAATTTTCCCCATAGCACTTATTAAATAGACTATTTTACCCCATTGTTTGCCCTTGATTTCTCTGTCAAATATTAATTAACCACAAAAGCATGGCTTATTTCTGGGGTCTCTATTTTGTTTCATTTATCTATGTGTTTGTTTTTATGCCTGTGTCATGTTGTTTTGATTACTATGGCCCTTGTTGGATAGTATGATATCAGGTAGCATAGATTGCTTTAGGTAGTATGGATATTTTAATAATGTTAATTTTTCCTGTTTATGAACATGTATGTATATGCTTCCACTTATTTGTAACTTCTTTGGTATCTTATAATTTCCGAAGTGTAGGTCTTTTACATCCTTGGTTAAATTTATTTTGAGGTATTTTAAAATGCAATTGTAAGTGGGATTGTTTTCTTAGTTTTCTCTTCTGATAGTTCATTTTGATGTATAAAACTGCAACTAATTTCTGGATATTATTTTGTATCTTGCTATTTTACTGCATTCATTTATCAGTTCTCGTAGTTTTTTGGTAGAATCTTTAGGGTTCTCTAAATACAATATAATGTCAACTGCAAATGATGACAATTTTACTTCTTCCTTTCTAGCTTGAATGCCTTTTATTTCTTTTTTTCCTTTAAAGCTTTTATTAATTAATTTTAGAGTGAGGGGAAGGGAGGGAGGAAGAATGGGAGAGAAACATCAATGTACAGTTGCCTTTCACCTGTCTCCAGCTGAGGACATGGCTGGAGACCTGGCTTAAAACCTGGTTTGCAACCTGGGTATGTGCTCTGACTGAGAATCCAAATGGTGACCCTTGGGATTGCAGGCTGGTGTTCAATCCACTGAGCAACATCAGCCAGGGTCACTTTTATTTCTTCTTGTTTGATTGATTTCTATGGCTAGGACTTCCTGTACTATGTTGAATAAGAGTGATGAAAAGTGGACATCTGTCCTTGTTCCTAATCTTAAGGGAAATGCTTTCAGTTCTTTGCCCATTGGATATGATGTTGGCTTTGGGTCTGTCATATGTGGCCTTTTGTTACATTGAGGTATGTCTCCTCTATTCTCACTTTGTGGAAAGATTTTTTGAAATCATAAAAGGATTTTGCATTTTATCCAGTGCTTTTTCTGCATCTATTGATATAATCATGTGATTTTCATCCTTCATTTTGCTTATGTGGAATATCAAATTTACTGGTTTATAGTTATTGTACCAACAATGCATTTTTGGAATAAACTCCACTTGATCATGGTGTATGATCTTTTTACTGTATTTCTGGATCAGTTTTTTTGTTGTTGTTGAGGATTTTAGTATTTGTGTTCATCAGGGGTAGCCTATAATTTTCTTTCTTAATGGTATCTCTGGTTTTGGAATTAGAATAATACTGGCCTCATAAAATGACCTTGAGGTTTTTCCCTCCTCTTGAATTTTTGGGAATAGTTTGAGAAGGATATATTTTTAAACAATCCTTTATATATATTTGCTGTCAGTTGTTACTTCTCATTCATTTCTGATTTTATTTATTTGGTTTCTCTCTTTTTCTTCATGAGTTTGCTTAAATGTTAATCTTGTTTATGTTTTCAAAGAACTAGCTCTTGCTCTCATTTTTTAGTTTCTGTTTCTTTTATTTCTCTGATCTTTATTATTTTCTTTCTTCTACTCACTTTATCCTTTGTTTGTTCTTTTTCTAGTTCCTTTAAGTGTAAAGTTAGATAATTTATTTGAGATTTTTCTTGCTTATTGAGATAAGACCATAATGCTATGAATTTCCTCTTAGGACTTCTTTCACTGTGTCCCATAGATTTTTGTGGGCCTTTTTTGTTTGTTTGTTCTTATTTTCATTTGTTTCAAGGTATCTTTTGTTTTTTCTTTTTCCTTGATTTTATTGTTAACCTATTTATTGTTTAGTAACACACGATTTTGCTTCCATGTCTTTGTGTATTTTTCAGTTTTTTTCTTGTGATTGATTTCTAGTTTCATACCATTGTGGTCAGAGAAGATGCTTGATATGATATTTATGTCTTCTTAAAATGTATGGAGACTTGTTTTGTGTCCTAACATGTGGTCTATACTAGAAAATGTTCCATATACACTTGAAAAGAATGTATATTCTGTTGTTTTTAGGTAAAATGCTCTGAAGATATCAATTAAATCCATCTTATCTAGTGTGTCATTTAAGGTTGTTGTCTCCTTGCTGAGTTTCTGTTTGGAAGATCTATCCACTGATGTTATTTGTGTGTTAAAATCTCCTTTTCTTCTGCCCTTTCTCCACCAGAGCACAGGGTGAGTGATTGTGAACAAAATTTTGTGTGCTGGCCCTTTAAGAGGGTGCATGTGTCTCCAGCAAATTCCTGTATCTCACTGACAGAGTCCCTGCTGATTTTCAGTCAGTGTTAATGTGGGTGCCTCTTCCTGCCTCCAGTGCTGTGGGATGGACAGCCCTGCTTGGGGTTAAGACCTCACATTTCTCCAGAAGGAACCGTGACTGCATGTTTCTCCAGAAGGAACACTAACCACATATTTCTCCAGAAGGAACCCTGACTGCATATTTCTCCAGAAGGAACACTGACCACATATTTCTCCAGAAGGAAACCTGACTGCATGTTTCTCCAGAGGGAACCTTCGCAGCCAATAGGTCCTTCTGGAATCTCAGCCGTGGCACATGGGAAGGAGGCCAACCCTTTTTGCATCTCTGTCCTTCCTATGAGTCTCAATGTGTCTTCTTCTGTAAATTCTTTGTAATAAGACCTCTCTCATCTTCAGTTGGTTATTCTAGTTGATTGCTTTATATTTTAGATGTAATTCCAATTTGGTCATAGGAAGAGATGAGTGTATCATCCACCTACTCACCAACCCTTCCCCCTCACACTATTTTGGATCTAGATTGCTATTCTTTGTTAAAAGGTTTTGGGAGGCATATGAGTGTTTGCATGAGCCATGCGACACTGCTAATATTCAACTCTTTTGACCAGTAAAAATGGAAATGTCATGCAGTTCACCCTAAAACCTAATGACTTTAGCTAGGCTAGACCACTTTTCTTTGAATATTGAGTGTACTGCAGAAGTGGAAGGTGAGATATTGACACAGCTGTGAACATGCTTGTAAGAATCAATAGATAAAAGTGTGACAGCTTGCAAACTGTTGGAAAGGATGGACAAAGTATTTTGGGCTTTGAGAAACAAGGTTAAAATGCAGAGGGTGAGTTCCTTATTTGGGTTGCATCCCTGTTGGCTAGCAGGATGTCTGGACAAGGATGGGTTAGTGGGTGTGGGATAGCTCTCAATAATATATTGAAAATGGATTAATAAAGGCAGAATATAGACAAATAATAGTTTAAATGAGAGGTGTAGGTTTTGTCTTTGGCTCTTTCATCAATAAGGTGCCTTTTGAAAAGTCTCTTCCAATTCCTGAGTCTCATTTTGCTCAGTTCTGAAATGGAGAGGATCGCAACTAGACATTATCTAGGCTTCTTGCCAGTGTAATTATCTAGCACTTGGAGAGTGATACTCAGGGTAAAGTTGCATCCCCCAAATGTTCATCAGTGCTGCTCTCTGAGAGGGGGTCCTGGGCAGCTAGTGTTCAGATCTGATGTAGACGGTCTTGCCCTCTTTGTTGCTTTAGATTCTGCGTAATGTGGTATGTGAAAAGAACTTGCTAGCTTAAGTATACCTAAACATCAGTTCTGTCATTTCTATTTGCTCTCTCCTCCATTTTTTGGATATATTCTTGTC
Organism: Noctilio leporinus; assembly: GCA_004026585.1. Lineage (NCBI taxonomy): Eukaryota > Metazoa > Chordata > Mammalia > Chiroptera > Noctilionidae > Noctilio > Noctilio leporinus. The sequence goes on along the minus strand of PVIW01004411.1, from coordinate 109,614 downwards.
CGAAGACACTGGGAAATGACCCTATTCCTTAAATTTAACAATTTAGAAAGGATGTTAAATGAATGGTGCTTGCCAGCTCAGTGTAATAAATGACCTCATTTCTGTTGACATTAGCAAGGAGAGGAACTATAAAAATGACACGCTTTCAGGGCCTTTCAGAAAAATTTTCATTTCTTCACAATTGGGCAGATTGTAGCCCTTAACATCCCCTCCTCTGTGCTGCTCTTCAGGGGAATCCAGTTGAGACAGTGTGAATATCTCCTGATTTTTCTTTTGAATTTTTTGCCTGAGGGCTTTCTTTGACTATCTGTGGAGATTTTTGTCTTTTACCTCTACTTTGTTTTATATTTCAGAACAACGCCCAGATGCTTCTGGCAACATGATGGTTATTCAGTATGAAACAATTACATAAACAGATACCCTAACTTCTCAGTGCATTTAAACATGCTTAGAGGCTGTGGGCCTATTGAAAGATTTTTTAACCCATCTGTTGAGTCCTCTCAACCCTAAATAAAATAGCATTATAGTATTTGGACTTATTTGTGTCTAATCTCATTGTCAAGAAGTGTTCAATTGCTTTGTCTCTTAAAATATGACTTTGTTCACACAGTATTTTCAAAGTTAAAACCCAGAGGATTATAGGAAGAATGCAATTTGTGTGCCAGATTTCAAATTTAATTTTTCTTTGTAAAAAATCCAGTATATGTCCCCTTGAAGCAACACCTCAGAAAGTGGCTCATTGTTTATTGAGCCAGGCTCTGTTCTAAGATCATCCCACATATTGATTCACTTAATCCCTACCCAAGAGATAACTCTTTTTTTTTTTTTAATTTTATTATTGTTGTATTACATCCATCCCCTTTTTGCTCCCCTCTGTGGGAATTCCTATTAGCAATGGAATTTTATTATTATTTTTATATTTAATTTTATTATTTTTTAAAAAAGATTTTACTTATTATTTTTAGAGGGAGGGGTAGGGAGAGAAACAGAGAGGGAGAGAGACATCAATGTATGGTTGCCTTTCACCTGCCTCCAGCTATGGACCTGGCTGGAGACCTGGCTTGCAACCTGGTTATGTGCCCTGGCTGGGGAATCAAACCAGCGACATTTGGGTTCTCAGGCTGGTACCTTATCTACTGTGCCACCAGCCAGGGCTTAGCAATGGAATTTTAATTCAAAAGTCAAAAATAGGAAAAGAGTTTAGAAGTTCAAAATTCTTTTCATGAATTGATTCATATTATCTCTACAATAATGCTATGAGATAGATGTATGAACTGGCCCTATTTTTATTTCTGAATATTGCTCTTTAAAAAAGATTCAAAGAATGGATTTGGATTTCTGACTACCACTAAGATAAAAAACAAAATCAGCTTTAGAAGGTCAAAATACAGGGGTAAGCAAAAGTAACTTTACAATTGTGAGTATATAAAGCATTTATTCTTGTTTTATTATTTATTCATTATTATATTATTTATTTGTATTACAACTGTAAACCTGCTTTTGCTCACCTTCATATTAAGAGGAAGGCCAATGAGATTAAAAACATCTTTTTTAATATAATTTCAGAATTCAGAAAAGTTGAAAGAGGACATTCTTTTTTAAATTTCTTTCCAAAAAAATACTGGGTTGCCCAGCAAGGCCCTTTTGAGGCCATGAATACCACCCTGTGGAGAACATGGTGGCTGCTGTTTTCTGTTAGATTGTTACCCCTAAAGCCAAGATCAATATCTGAGAAAGGAATTAGGTAATGAAGCTTCAAACTCTGACTTTGTCCCTTATGTCATCTGGACATGATATTTGCCACTGGAATCTCAATTTATTCACACATGAAACAGGGATACACTTACAGGCTTGTTGTGGGAATTATAAGAGATCATGCCTACAGGGCATCTATGTGCATGCTCATCTTTTCAAGGTCTTTAAGATTGCACTTTTGCCTGGTAACTGTTTATCAGATTGGATAGTTTCCATTTGCTGAACACCTATGAAGTTCTAACCACCATGCTACATGTTTTTCATGCCTTATCATCTGAACCCCTCACCACTAAAAATGTGATCCTGGGACCAGCTGCCTCATCATCACCCAGGTTTGTCAGAAAAGCCAAATCTTAAGTTCTACTCTTGATCTAGTAAGTCAGGTTATGCAAAAACCTGCATTTTGAACAGGATCTCCAATGGTTTGCATGAATGCTAAAGTTTGAGGAACATTGATACAATCTCAACTATCCCACAAGTTGGAAACGATCATTTGCATTTCCAAAGGAGGTGAGGAAAGGTCAGAGGTGAAATGACTGGTTCTAAACCACATAGCTCTGGCATTGGCTTTCCCATATATCTGGTTCCCTAGTCCCACTCTGCCGTCTAACACCATCAATCCAATGTCAACTCCTAACATTTGCAGGGGAGTCCAGGAAGAGTCCACTGTGTCAAGGCAGTCTAGTGGGACCATGCCAAATGGCAGGAGCCAAACTGGACTCAAGCTCCTGTGGTCAGCCACAAGTTATGTGACTGTTCTTTTCTGTGTCCTCCCCCTATTTTCCCTCCTTGTTCCCTGAGCCCTTACCTCAATTGGATGCCAATTTTTTTCTAACTCTCCCTCTTTAAGGTCAAGTTAGCACTTCCAAGGCAAATCCTCCTCCTCAGTGTTTGCTTCCTATCCCTTTCCTTCCATCTGTCTAAGCCAAGAGCCTCTCCCAGCTCAGTTCCAGAATGAGCATTGTCCCACGGCCTCTGGCAGCTTAACAGGGCAGCTGAGACCCTATGAGTCTCTCTAGCTGAGGGTCCATGGGGAGTTTTCTTAAAAGTGAAGGCTGAGGTATGAGGATTGTATATATCCTTTCAGAAAACATCTTTCTATTAATGGAAATCCCTATGCTGCATCCTCCCCCCTCTTACCCCCCATCTACTCCTGTCTTTAGTAGACAACTTGTCCCTATAGACCACAATTAGACATTTAGGAATGAAGTTCGTTGAGAGAATGACCATAGGTGCTGATTCAAAGCACAATAAAACTTTAAACCTCAAGCAGGCCACTTGGTTTGTGTTTAACGTATTCTACTTTTGGGATTTCCTTCTCTGGTGCTGATAGGAGTTTGCAGAAGGAATTACAGAGCTTTCTTCTCTTCTCACATTGGGATTCCCTCCCAACACTATCTCAGCTTGAACTTTCTCAGGAATTATCTTGTCTACCTTATCAGTGACAAGGACCATGGTGGCAACTCCAAAGTCCAGTAATTAAATGTTAATTAATAACAACCAAGTGCAGATGAAACTATACAGAATCATAGTTCCCTGTGTACTTCCATTGTGTGTTTTGTATACTTGTTCCCACAATTTTACTTTTGCTGGAGCAGGAAAATTTTTTTAAGCATGATTATAAAATTGTTCTTCCTAAGAAAAGTTTTTAAAAATATGCAAGTTTTTTTTTTTTTCATTTTCTAACCAACAGATAAACAGATGGACAAGTGTATCTTCTCAGCTGTTCAGAGGGGAAAAAGTAACAGAGTGTCGGGAATATAAGGCAAATATAGAAAACAGTACTGTACTTGAAGGCCAGACTGTATTGAAACAGGAAGAAAACTTAGTAGCATTGATTTCTACCTAAAATTCTGTTGCTGAAGAAACTGAGGCTGGAGGCTTGTCCAAGGTCACGTAGACAACTATAGTAAATCAAGGACTAGGACCTGCATTCATGACACCTAATCCATTTGTGCTGCATATACTTTTTCTATGAGCCATTCTTTTGTACAAACTTGGGAAAAGGTTTGAAGTTGAAGTGTTTCATACTACTTTAAAAATTCACACAAATTTTATTTTATAGCACACTTCACCCCTGTTTTCTGTGATTTGAAATAATGTATCCTAGCATTTCCCCAAAAAACTTGGGGTAAAAATGGATGCTCCTGGAGTTAGCCTAGCCTTCTCATGTCTCCTGAAACCTTGCCAGAGATCCCGATTTTAGAAATCTTCCATATTGCCTCATGTGATTCCCATTAAAGCTTTTAATGTGTCATATGTGTTCTCTTTAATCCTTGATGATTAATTAGGTCCATTTGATTTGGTCAGTTACTCAGAAGTTATAATCATGTGGAGTAGTGGAATGTTGAATGTTGGCAACTCTGCACGCATACTTCATATCAGCCTCCTCCATCTGGCAAGGAGTTTTAGGCTTTCAGATGTGCTGTGTGGCTACACATTGTTCTGTAATCTGGGGAGCGGGAGCTTTGAGAAGAATTCTATAGAAAACCTACCTATCTCTGGGTCTTTGCACATGCTTTCCTCCCCACTAGAATGCTTTTCCCTGCTTCTTTGTCAGGTAAATATCCTACTCATTCTTTCAAAAGTGCCAGATGCTATTATCTTCATCAGATTCTCTCTATCCCTTCCCCTTTAGTGTCCCCTTTTGTGTCCCTAAAATATATTGTTGGATCTCTTTCTTAAAAATAGTCTATCTTTCCACTTAAACTCTTTGAAGGTGTATCTGTGTCATTTTTGTATCTCCATGTGGCTTATTAACACTTATGTAGTAACTATTCACTCAGTCTTGGTTGATTTGAATTTCTAAGTCAGGAAAAAGCACAATTTAGGTTGCTTTTGTCATGTGAAGAGCAAGAGAGGATGCATTTCACCTTTCTTCTCAAGAGACTTAGGAAAGTTCTCATGTTTGGGTCTTCTTCTTCTTTTTGGTATTATATTAGCATAAACAAAAGTTTAACTCTCCATATTTCTTTCCCCACAAAGGTTTCTCCTTTAAGTGAGCCCACTCTGAGAGAATATTTGGGATATGCTATAGTCCTAAACAGAAAGAGGAAAGAGCTCTGTATGTAGTATATGTTACAGAAAGTTCTATCTCAAAGTAACCCCTGCTTGTTTATCTAACTACTTGGCATATGGACCTTGTTGGATTTATTACTGGTATTACTAATATTTTGCTTTTCAACCTTGATATCAGTTATTAAATAATCCTTATTGGAAAAGTTAAGTGAAGGAGATAAGCAGATTTTCCATCCCTACAGAGCCTTCTCTGATTTCTCCTAACTCTTACCTCCTGGTTTTGATATCTTTCAACTTTGAATATCAGGAATACTTTGGAAAGCCCTCCCTTAGGCATCTGCCTCTTTCTAATCTAATGGTATATGGCTTATATGACCATCTCCTTAAAGGTAGGTATCATTCATGTTGATAACTCTCCCCACATTTCATCTTGCTCACTGTGGACAATCATTAAAGATTTATGGAATTTTTAAATGATCGAACCCTGAATTCCATTACCCTCATTCCAGTACTACATGGGTTTTACCCATATTTGGAATCTGAAGACCCACAGCTCATGTATGCACACCAATGACAGTCCAACTTCCAGGTTAGAACCAAAGAACTAAATGACTATAAATAACTGTAATGGATAATGCTGAATTTTATGTACATATATGTTCCTATAATTCTATCTTCTTTATGAAATATCATATTAATGTTTTCTTCACTTGAACTGGAAAAAAACATAGCCTGAAATTTAATTCAATAACTGACAAATTTGTGTATGTGCTTGGATTAGAGGGATGGAACCAACAGATTTCACCTGTTCATCTGGAAGACTGAGAGAGAGCAGGACATGGAGCGCATGGCACATTGTGTTCTCTGCTATGGTAAGTCTGGACAGAATTTCCAATCAGAGTGATGTCTTTAGAATTGGATGAATTAATTGGTGGTCACAGGCCATATCTGTTCCGCAGATGTGTATTTTCTTGGTATGTGCAGAGTTCTAGAACTTAGGAATTTCCTATTAATTACAGATGACCAGTTTTTCTTAGGCTGTCAGAATAGACTGGGGAATGACAGGGGCTGGGTTCCCATGTGGCTGCAGTCAGCCAAAACTGAGTTGTGCCTACCCACCTCTTGATGAGGCAAGAGTCTACTAGTGCCTCACAGTTCCTTCCCCTCCCTGCTGTCTTACCTCTAGCTTGTCCTGCTTACTTACCTGTCTTGCCAGGTTCCTATAGATGGCAGGGTTCATGTCTGTCCCTAGTGGCACCTTAGTATGAAGGGCAGACCACTGAACCAAGAGTCAAGAGTCCTGATTTAGGCCTAGATTTACCATTGACCACCAGTGGGATATTGGCAAGTCATTTAATGACTCTGTATCTTCAGCCTCCATCACTCTATCCCTTACATCACACTAGCCTGTGTGAGAGAAAGTTTTGTGCTGACACCCATGCATGCCCATGTGTGAAGGACTTTCATCCATCCCCACATCATCCAGGGCTAGAAGGCGTCCTGCTGGTGAAATCAAAAGAGGATTGAATTGTTCTCTTTTCTTGATCCACACTAAGACCTAACATTGCCATGAGAGATTTGGTCATGAGAAGTTGGTCAAGTCAAATCCAGTAATTACCCTTTGCAGAGTATATTACAGTTGATGAACTTCTTTCACATGTAGATTTCATTTGACACAGTGTCTCTCTGGGCCTCAGTTTCCTCTCCTGTCGAAGCATAGACCTAGCTCATATTTATTAAGCGTGAGCTTTTACTGTACTGGGCATTGTTCTGAGAAGTTACATATATTAAGTCATTTTTAAAATTTAAACCTCACAAGGCAGGTACTATTATTATCATCATTGTCTCTGTCTGACAGGTGAGGAAACTGAGACAGTGGGAAGGCTGAGTAATTTGCCAAAGGTCACATACCCAGTAATCAGCAGGACCTGACCAACCAGGCAGACCTCTGTGAACCCAAAGATTAAGAAGTCATATGGGCCAGTGGTTAAAAACGTTAAATGTGAAATCAGAACTTCCTTCTGTAAAATGGTCATTTACTTACAGCACCCATCCTGCTGGCCTTGTCAACACAAAGCAAATAGCACTCAGCAGAGGCTGTTCTTATTGAGAGCCTGGAAATGAGTTTGCATAGAAAGCAAAGAGATGCATGATAACTCTGCCTTCTCCCCACCTTCCTTCCCAGACAAATGTCGACCAGCCCAGGGGTGCAGGCCAGGCACGTCCGGACCCCTGGAGATAGACATGGACGTGGCATTCGTGGTGGATAGTTCCCGTAGCGTCGGAGCCGATGTGTACCGTGCCTCCTTGAGCCTGGTGGACGCCATGCTCAACAACTTGGAGGTGGCTGCACAGCCAAGTGCATCCCTCCACGGGGCACGTGTGGCTCTGGTGAGGCACACGACTCCAGACTTCTGGCCTGGAGTTGGACACCCCCTTGCACTTGAGGCTTTTTTCCTGACCTCCTATGGCCACCGGACACAGATGCAGAGGTACATCCGTAAGAGCATGGATCAGCCTCTGCAGGGAGCCCCAGCCCTGGGTCATGCTCTGGAGTGGACACTAGAGAATGTGCTCTTGGTAGCGCCCCTGCCCAGAAAGGCACAGGTTCTCTTCGCCATCGTGGCCAGTGAGACCAGCAGCTGGGACCGGGAGAAGCTAAGGACTCTGTCCCTGGAGGCCAAGTGCAAGGGCATCACTGTGTTTGTGCTGGCCTTGGGCCCGGGCGTGGGAACTTCTGAACTGGCTGAGCTGGCTCGAGTGGTCAGTGCCCCCTCTGAGCAGCACCTGCTGCGCCTCCAGGGGACCTCAGACCCAGAGATGGCCTACGCGGAGGGCTTCACACGGGCCTTCCTGGACCTCCTAAAAAGTGAGCAGTTGCTGAGCGCTGGGGACGCTCTGTGTGGGCTGGGGCGGGGAGAAATACATGCACAGCCTGGCATCGGGCAAGCAGGTGCCCACTGAACCTTCATCCCTGCGGAGGTACATGTGTAGCCCCACAGCTTCTGGGGAGTCCCCGGAAAGCATCCCATTTCCTGAAAACACTGAGCTATCGTTGCTCTGACACTATGCCAAGCCTAGTGCTGTATTTTTTATCAGCTGGTGGTTAGGAGGCCTCAGGTTTTAACCTAACCTCTTGATCTTCTCATTTACCAAATTAAGAATTATAGTCTCCTATTTGTAAATTTTACATTCAAGTATGTGCATGGAGGGGCTTTGAAAGCACCAGGATGTGAAGATATAAGGCATAGTTATTGCTATTACTATTTCTCATAACCCAGACTCCAGAATCCAGTAGTGTTTAACAGTGCTTCTCTAATTTTCGCATACATATGTATCTCCTGGGGATCTTGTTAAAATGTGGATTCTGATTCAGTGGGTCTGAGCTGGGGCCTGAGATTCTGCATTTTTAACGAGCCCCAAGGTGATGCTGATGCTACTTAGTTCATGGACCACACTATGAGTAATAAGAGTAGTTGATACTTACTTTTCAGGGGCCCTATCAGGAAGTGAAAAACGAGGTCAGGGTCTCCCACCACAGTTTGGGTGGATGGAGCCCACAGTGGAGATTAAGAGGCACACTGACAGTGCATCTTGGCACAAATCCTTTCCCACCTCCTATTCTAGTGTCCTCACCTCCAATCAGAACTAGTTGAACCAAATTCTTGGGCAACCAGTACCAAAGCTGCATCTCTGGCATGACAATGGAGAATGTTAGAACTCAGGAATGGGTATTACCCTGGTCACCTTTCCAGGAGTTTGTTTTGGGCTTTGTCCAAAACAAGCCATGTGCAGGGTGCCTCATTGTGACATGTGAGGCCTTCTTGCCCTCCTTGCTGGAAGACATGAGCTTCTCAGTTTATAAGTGGGTGTGATATTCTATCAGGAGCCTTAAGGGACATCTGCCCCTTAACACTGAAGGAATAAAAGGGAATCTGAGGGACATCTTGAAAGTACTGACTTAGCATTTGTGCTTCTCCAGTTTGAGAGGTACAAAGATCAGTGATTTGGTTCTAGACCTTGTTTTGCTACTAGTGAACTATGTGACGCTAGAACTTTAAATTGCTGATTGTTATAGGAGATGGAGGAGAGATTTGTAATATATGGCTAATGGCTTAGGGATTCTTTTGAAGGAGAAGAAGGCTGAATGAATCACTTTTCTAGTCTTTTTAAATTTCCTTTTGCTTTATTTTTTATGTTTTATTATGTTAGGTTGAATTTTTGGTTTTCTTATATTCTTTATATTGTGTTTTTTACTTTATATAATAGCAAACATTTTATGTTTTTATTTTATTTTTTTAAATTTGCTTTTATTTTTGTATTTACTTTATGCTTTGCTTGAATTTATTTTACATCTTTCCTATTTTGTCAGAGGATTTTCTGTTTTATTTTATTTTGTTTTTTATTTTTATTTATTGTATATTTTAGTTTATTTTATGCTTCATTTGACTTTATGTCTTAAATTTTTGTGTTAATGGATATTTTTTTTTCTTTTAATTTTATTGTTGTTGTATTACATCCATCCCTTTTTTTCTCCCCTCTGTCCCCCTCCCCTGATATTTTGTTTTTATGCTTTATCTTACTTTATGTTTACTTATATTTAAGTTTTATAGTATTTTATACTTTATTTGGTTTGGTTTGATTTTTACATTTTATTTTTAGGTGGAACAAACAAGTATCCACCCCCAGAGCTCACTGAAGAATGTGGGGGTCCCAGCCGTGGGGACACTCATCTGCAGTCACTTAGGCTTATCAAGAGGTAGGCTGAGGGCAGAGCTGAGGATGTTTCATAGCTCTGTCCCCCTGCAAGAGACTATCCCTAAAGAAAGGTCACAGGCAATGCCAGCCCTTGATCTTACCCAAACTATCAGGGCTAGGATGCTCCTGTGTTTGATAACTCAGGTATGGTTTGGTTTTTCTATCCTTAAGAGTAATACAGGACCAATATAAAATATTTAAAGAGCACATAAGTGTATAAAAGCAAAATTAAAAACTTTCCATTTCATCCCATTCCTGATCTTCTAATCCCATGTCTCAAAAAGTAAAATCAATAATGCCAAACATATTATTGTTGCTTTTGTCCAAATACCTCTGCAAACTAAAAAGGTGGCTAACGTGGTAACATATTCATTGGGAATTGCCCAAACCTAAAGCTTAGTGAACCCAGCCATATCAACTGGAAATTGAACCTCTCAGTTTTCAAGGATTGGTTATGTTGTTTGACATGGATTGTTTCTATCCAGGTTGCCCAAGCACTGGCGTGGCTTTGCTAATAATTTGGAAGCACTTGAAGCAACAGACTTTTTTCTAGAGGACAGCAGAACAGCCACAATGACATCTATAACTCAGAAAAAAGCACTTGAAAATTATAAAAAGAATGCCACTGAAGAAAATGAACAAGAAATGTCTGCAGAACAAAAGAAAAATGGAAAAGAAATAAATTCAGGCACTGTCTATGGTAAATACCAACTACTCCTTGCTCCATAGATTGAGTTCACTTTTTAAAATATTTACCTTAAAAAAATACTGTGTACTGTATTAACATATAAATTTTAGCTTTCATTTATTCACTTGCCAAATGCACAAATTCTTGTATGCTGCTAGAGAAATTAGTTTAAGAGCACATACAGCTTCTTCTTGGGTGTCTCTTTCTCTAGCTGATGTCCTCATTTAAAAAAAAAAAATTTTTTTTTTGCTTTCAAAAGAATGAAAGGTGGCCAGGTGCAAGTTCCCTTATTGCCGTACATCCTGTCTACCTGCCCTCCAGTCAGAGAAAAGAGCTGTCCCTTGTCTTCAGCTGTTTCCAACTGTCAAAAAAACCCAAAGGACTCTTTTGGACTTCAGTGACTTGAGATCTTTGGGATGTGGCCACTGTTGGCTGTTACCTTCCTTGTCAAACCCTCTCCTCTTTTGGCTTTGGAGGTAGTTTTATCTTTTTGTGCTTCTGACCAAATCCCTCTTTGTGGGTTCCTCTTCCCTGGTCCATCCCCATAGAGAGGCCCAGTTTTGTTTTGTTTTTAAAATTTTATTGTTGTTGTATTACATCCGAGGCCCAGGTTTTATGGAACCTGAAATTTATTATTTAGGGGCCCTCCTTAAGAAAAGGATAGAAACTTATTAAAATTAAATTCAAAAGTGGATATTTATTTAGAAGAGATTTATGCAAACAAGGGGCCTGAAATCTGCAATGCCTTCCCCAAGGTTCTTTTGTCTTCAAGCCTCTTAGGACTCCACACATACTAACAGGGCAAACTTTCCTATCATGATTTCCACTAGACCCTCTACCCTGCTGACTCCAAATCCATACCTTCCATCTTTAACTCTCTCCTGAGCTGCAGACCTGTACATTCAATCAACTACCCTGCAGGTGGCACCATTGCACATGCCTGCGGTCATCTTGGACAAACCCAGTTAAACAAATTAGACTCATCTTTCTCTTTAAGCCTTTTCCTCTTCTATTCCTTTTATGGGAAGGAACTCCCACTGGCCCAGTATGGAAAGCCAACACACAAACATCATTAGTTGTCTCCTTTCCTCACCTCCTGCCTCCAGTTGGTGACCACATCTTGGTGTGACTTCTTCCTCAAGTGTCTCTCAGATCCATCCCCTTTCCTACAAACTTCCCCCTTAATACCTTGGATTTCACATGGAGTGTAATTGCAGTGCTGTCTAATGGGTTTCATTTCTTCTGATTTGTCCTCCTTCTAATTTCATTCTGAACACCAAATTAATTCTTCTAAAATGGAAATCACGGCATTTCTGTTCTTTATTTCCCAATGGTTTATAAGATAATGTTCAGATGCCTGGATGAGGCGCATGGGCCTCTGCAGTTAGTTCCTGCTTGTTCTCAGGGGTCTAATGGCTTCCACTGCCTTACATATTCCTTTTGCGCTAGCTGCAGTTGCCCCTTATGCCCTGCTCTTCATTCCAAGTCTTCATGCCATTGCTCATGCTCCTCTGTTCATTTGCAGCCCCTCCACAGTGTCCTCCTGGATTACATCTACTCAATCTTTTAATGCTCAGATCAAGCTTCACTTCTACTTAGAGTCCTTTCTAGTGCCCACATAATCTTGTATTTTCACGGCCTCCTTTCTGCCCCTGTATCTGAAGCCAAATTCTGCTATAGTACCTGCAACCTTTCACTGCACCTACTTATGAAGAATTAAGTGCCATTTCTTGTTCTGGTATAATTTGCAATTTCAGTGTTATCTCCAAAGCACACCAATCTATTTTTTTCCCCTCCAAGTAGGGCTGCATCTTGAGACATATATACAGGACAGAGAACCACACCAGGCATATTGCAATTTCATTGTAGCTGTTCTTTGCACCTATCCAGCTCTCTTCTTTCTCTTCCCCTTTTCTTCACTCCTGGATTCCATGGACTTGTTTGTGTAAAACTGATTGCTGCTGCTGGATTCTTCCAAGAAAACAAAAGTTAACACTTATGGTAAAAATAATGCAAATGTAAAATCAGGGCTAACAATAATTACTTGGTTGAAAACCTGTTATCCCCCAATGTCATATCATACTGGTAAAAGAAAACTCAAGACTCTGAGCCTTCCTTAAGTTGCAAAAAATACCTTAGAGACAAGAAGTTTAAATTATTGAGGATTTAATTACCTATAGCTTGCTGACCAACCATAAACCACATCAGCTATTTAAATATAAAATAATCTGAAATTAAATAAAACTGAAGATTCAGTTCCTTGGTTGCAATAGTAATATTTCAAATACCTGATAGCCACATAGGCATTGGCTACTGCATTGGACAGTGCAGATATAGGTCATTTCTCTCATTGCAGGAAGTTCTGCTGGACAGTGCTACTCTAGAAGAATAATCTAGAAGCAGCCCATGTTTGCTTATCTCCCAAAATAAAGGCAAATGTGGAGATTCTAAAGCCAAAAGTCACGAAGTGTCACTAGGAAAAAGAATGCTCTATTTATAAGTCCTTGGCTGGTCAGTTTAGAATCAGTTTGCAATGGGACAGATTGATACTAGCTGATAACTGAGCCCCAAATCTCTCTGTTGAGCCTACAGAGTACAGTCAAAAGTTCAGCAGTAGAATGTTTTTCTGTTGACTCATTAATTTTGGGAGGAACATTTGCTCTGGCTCCTTCTCCTGGGCCCTCACTACTTACTTTCTTACCCATCCCTCCTACTCCTGAGTCTGAGTCACGCAGAAGGTAATTTCAAATGTGCCTGTTGAAAATGTAGGACGATTCTTTACCTCACTGAGAGTGTATCTCATCCCTTTGGGTCCAGCTCATCTGGTCATTCCTTCAAGAAAACTAGTCTGTGCTGATTACATGAGTGGGAGATGAGTAGGCAGCTGTCCAGGAACAGATAACAAATTTTAATTCTTGCTTTCTGAAGACAATGTCTTCTTTATTTGGAAGTGATTGGAAGGCCCAGGGGAAAACTGTTTGGAGAATAAGATACCACAATTCAGTGCTGTGGGGTTGATCTGAAACAAGAATACCTAGAAAAATTTGTGTCTCATTTAAAATTCAACATATCCCAGATTTTGCTCTGTTGTAACTTGTTGCAATGCTTTTTAAATTTTTCAGGGCCATCATGTTTTTCTTTGACACTTGCTTCTTGGGCAAGTGTCAAGGTACAATAAATAATAAACCGTATTCACTTAGGCTATTAGAAGGCTTTGAGATTAGGCAAGGCGTTAAGATGGTTTTTAAAAAGAGGGAAATGGTATAATGAGCAAGTAAGGAGTTCTCCATATCAGAAAGATTCACTCATTCATTCATTCACTTACTCATTTTTACATTGTTTGGTGTATCTGCCATGGGTTAGGTACTGTGCAAAATAATAGCTGTAACTACATCACACCTTTCAAATATGTTATGCAACACCTTACAACAAACTTGTGATTTTTTTTTAATATTGCTTTTATGATTTAGGAAATTGAGGCTCAGACAGGTTAAGTTACTTGCTCAAGGTCACACAGACAGTTGATAGTGAAGCTAGGATTCGTTTCCAAGTCTGGGGCACCAAATCATTGCTCCTTTCCTGCCATTCTCATACAGAACATTCAACTCTTTGCGTTTGTTTTGTGGCAGGTCCTTGCTTTATGGATCCAATGGAAGGCGAGTGCGAGGATTACGTCCTGAAGTGGTACTATAACAAGGAGGTGTGCGCTTGCCGACAGTTCTGGTACAGCAGCTGTGGGGGCAATGCCAACCGGTTTGAAACCAAGGAAGAATGCGAGGTTCAGTGTGTCCCAGGAGAAGGAGCCTTGGTTTGAAACCAAGGAAAAATGCGAGGTTTATAGTCAGGCGGAGCCTTATTTAAAATTATCTGGAAAAAATTAATTTTTAAATAGCTGACGAAACTGATATTACTTTTGCTGAGATAGCGCCACATAGTTCATAAGTAATGAAGCCCACTCTATAATCTTAGAGTTGATTCCTAACCCCCTGAATTTTTTCCTGCTAGCCAGGGCTTAGGCCAGATGATCTGTGATTTAAGAAAGACTGCGTGCTAGTAGTTTAAAAAGTAACCAAAATTTTCCTGAAAGTTATTTAACTGATTTAGAACTAAATGAAAAAAAAAAAACTTGAACTTGATGTAACATTATTATTATTATTTTTTGGTTATGTAGCAAATGAAAAATCAATGTAAGTAGTGAGCACAAACTAAGTTGAAAGTGAGTTGAAACTTGGTTTCTTTTTTACCACTAGAAAACCTGGAAGTATTAGTCAAAGTAGGGGTTTGGAAAAAGGGACATTTATTTCATCCTGGCTACAAAGTATGAAAATAAAGCAATTCTTGATAAAATCATTTGATGTGACATCACGTGTTATAACTGCCTACTGAAATCTGTGCAATACTTGTGACATAGACTTGATGGAGAAAAAAACAGATGTGACTTTGTCATGGGACCAATCCATTGTTATCAATTACAGTGACGCTTGCTCTTTGAAACTTAACAATTAAGGCTGACATTGTCAATGCAAATATAAGTAAGGGTCTAGGCTCACCCTGAGTGAAACATTTTGCAATATGGATATTGAGGAAAACTGATATTGTGAGATTTTCCTCTGGCTCACAGATCAATCTTCAGGCCTCTGAACTTGGGCTGGGTTCAGGGCAGAACTAGGTACTGCATGGAATTCTAGAGCTGCTGGGAGCTGACAGTGCCTGGCACAGGGCCACCAAGTATTCATGTTAATTAGTCTGTTTGGGCTGCCGTAACAAAATACTACAGACTGGGGGGTTTAAACAATGGAAATTTACTTCTCACAGTTCTGGAGACTGGGAGTCCAAGATCAAGGTGCTAGCTGATTTGGTTTCTGGTGAGAGCTTTCTTCCTGGCCAGAGCTCTCTTCCTGGCCTTCAGACAGCTGTCTTCTTGTTAAGTCCTCAAATAGCCTTTCTTCTTGGGAGAGAGAAAAAAAGAGAGAAAGGGTGAATGAGAGTGAGAGAAAAAGAGGAGGGAGGAAGAGACAGAGAAGAGAGGGTTCTCTGGTGTCTCTCCGTATAAGGACATCAATCCTTTAGGATCAGGGCCCCATCCTTATGACTTCATTTAACCTAAATTACCTCCAAAAGGTCATATCTCCAAATTCAGTCACATTAGAGGTTAAGGCTTCCACTCATGAATTTGGTGGGACACAAGCATTCAGCCTCTAATAGATGACAAGCAGCTGGTGGTTGTGCCCAGGAACCCAGAGTGGTTTTCTCTCTGGAAAATTCCTGTTCAATATTGGAAGTTGTGGCTTCTCTAATTCTTTTTATTACCACTTTCAAGCCAAGTGACATTGCAGATGGGATGGGAAGGCAGCTTTATGTAAAATCATAGAAACATTTTCATTCTATTTTATGACTACTTTTATCTAATCCCAAAAGGATCACTTTGTATTCCTGGTAGCAAATTTGTGATTTAAATTTATAAATTTGTAGAAATGCAGATAGAAGAAATAAAGCTCACTTATAATCTTTTCTCCTAAAGATAGCCATTTTGGTATAATTCAGGGTTTTCTTTTTCTCCCTGGTGCCTGGCATAGTACTTTTTTCTCTCTAAACACGCTATATTGTAACCAATTTTGGATAAAGATGGGAATGAAATGGCAGATGCTCCGCCTTGTTTGGCAGGGCTGCTATTTTGCAGGTAGGTGAGTGCATACCTTTATGAAGCATAACCTCAGCTGCCTGAGCATTTACGGGCTGAGCTTATCTGTATCGAGGATGGTATATGCTCGAGCTGTGACGTATTTTCCACTTCATTTTTCCAACCCTGACCTTCCCACGCCTAGGAGTTGGGAACACAAAGGCAAAGACAAGGTGGCAGTATAACCATTCCACAGAGCACCTCTGACCCTGGCAGAAAGTTTACTTGAAACACCCTGAGGTACACAGACAACCTGACCGAGGGGCAGAAACAATCTTATTGTTTTAGGTAGCACTCATTCCCACTCTGTATACACAGTTTATAAAGCTCTCCCATGTTATCTCATGTATTTGCCCACTCCTTCTACTAAACCTCAAAGGATGGCATTATTCTTTCCAATTTTTTCCCATTGTTCTTCCCGTTCTCAGAGAAGCGAAGTGGCTTGACCCAGACATGTAACAGAAACTGGCCTTGAACTCTTTTTGATCCCAACATTAGAGCTTCTTTTGCTCTACTCCATTGGTTCCAAAACATGAGCTATCACTAGTGGGGAAGAAGAATGTGCAGAGGCAGAAGAAAGGAATTTCCTGCCTGATGTAAACAACCCTGGCCTTGATGTCTGCCTCAGATGCTCCCTTCCCCCTGTCAACCTTCTTGGACCCCTGCTAGGGGTTCATGGTTCTGGTCTGGCCATAGGTCTGGGAAGAAATAGGGATGAAATGAATAAGAAGTTGCAAGACAATCCTAAAGACAGGCCAACCCCACAGGGAGGTTTGGAACTAAAAGGATTTGTCTATGGTGGGTGAAGATGGCTGGGCCTGCATCCCCTGCCTTGGGTCCTTGGGTGGGGGCTGCTCTGGGAAGGGTTGGCTATTGGGGAGGTAGTGCTCCAGCTGTGGCAGACCCTGAAGGGGTGCAGCTGAAGGCTGTCTGTCAGCAGTGCTCCTAGGAGCTGGAACAGTAAGTCCCTCACTGAGGTGGGGGATTGGGGGTTGGGGCTGGGGGAGCATCATAGAGCCTTTATCTTGAATGTTGTTTTGCATGGTTTCCAAACATCCGTAGCTTCCCAAATCCAACAGGACACACACAAAAGCATTCCTATGGCATGCAAGGCCTCAGAGATCTGGTCTTTGCACCCATCCCTAGCCTCACTAATGGTGGGAATTGTTCTGCCTCTGCAGGTTTTCACTGGAGCAACTAAATACATCACTTATAGTTTTCTGGAAATTTCATATTCCATCCATTTATAGTGATGCTTCTATGGGTCATGCCTATTTAATTCATTTGTTTGAAAAATATTTAATAGACATCTGCTATCGACCAGATACACAATCTGTGTAAAATCCAGCTCTGCTCTCGTTGCCTCTGTGAAAACTTCTCTGATTATCCCCTTTTAAGATAGAGTTGGTTATAATCTATAGGCTGCCTTATACACACTTTGCTTTTTATATGGGGCAAAAATAGGTTTACGGTTGTGAATATGCAAAATACAGATTTTATTCTTGCATTATGATTTATAAATTATTATATTATTTTTCATATGAACCCAATCCTGTATTTACACCAATTGCCCCTTAATCTCCTTAGATGGTGAGTTTTTTTACCCTTGAGATTGCCTATCCTGCATAGGATGTGACACATTTCCTTTTTTTAAAAATTTCTCTGCCTATTTTCAAAGACTTAGAAATGGCCTCCCAAAAATATCTGATGCTTTTTTCCCCCCTACTATATCTCTTGCTCTAAAAATGCTTTGCTTTGCAGATACTGTGCATTGGTTTCAGACACCAGGGTATCAGCCAAGTGAAAAAGGGTTTGTGTGTTTTTAATTCCTCCCTTAGACATGTTATCTCGTTAATTATCCTTGTATTGCTCTGGGGAATATTAGTTTTTCTGATGAAGGAATTAAGATGCATAAAGGTCAAGTAACATCAAATCCCACACAACAAATCAATTGGTAGCCTAAAATTAGAATGAAAATATATTTGAAACTGATTTGGCATCTGCTTGGTTCACTGCAAAGTTTAAGGGTTTTCATTATTATGTGGATTGACTGCCTTCTACTTTAAAATACATAGTGGATTTCATTGATTCTGGAAAATGGGAGGGTCTGGGATTTCTAGCCTCACAATCTGGCTGTTAGCCATCTGTCGAAATGGATAGATCATCCAAGGATTTGTCCTGAGCTCCCCTAGGGGGAGCTTATTCTGGGGACTTCCCTAGGGTTTCTCTTTTGTTTAATGCTGCCCAGGATTCATTACTGGAATTACGGTATTATGGGAAAAAACAAGCCTAGGGCTCCTGAATTCAGCATGTGGTTCCTTCGTTGACTTTCCTGGTGACCTTACTCAAGTTATTTCATTTCTTCTGCATCACTTGCCTGTCTAGATTCTCTCTAAGTTCCCCATGCAAACTAAATCGTTCTGTTTTTTGTTTTTTCTTTTTTCTTTTTCTTGTTTGCTTATCTCTTATCTTAGGCAGAACAATAACCACCCAATTGAACCCAACACAAATTGACCCAGAGAAGCACGAACTAAATAAATGGCTGTTTTAAAACACTTAAGTTTGGTGGTGATTATTATTTGACACAAGTTGGGGCTGGGCTGTCTCAGGTGTCCACAGTCAGCTATTAGTCCTGCTGGTCAGTTGGTTGGCCTAGAGTCACTTCCTATTGAATATATATATATATATAGTATGCCACTAATAATACAGCCTCAAAATATATAAAATGCCAATGCAGCTAGGTTCGACAACACATTTAGAAGCAGAACAATGGGAAAGGAAGAAGTAATATAATCTCTATTTGTGGATGGCATTAATATATATATAGAAAAGCAAAAAGTTCTAAGAGACTAGCAGTGTTTCAGATAGAACCTGTTCCATCAGCCTGGATCCTGCTGTGATCAGAAGCAGCTTGCTGTGGTGAGCATGACCTCTGATTGAGGAATGACCCTTTGCTGCAAGCCACTGAGATTTGAAGGTCTTCATTGTAGCATTACCAAGTCTATTTCCAGTGATACGAATAGAGAGCAACGGGCACTCTCAAATCTGGCTCTGAGGGGTGAGATTAGAAAGCATTTTTTTTTAACTGAAAATACCAATGACCTGAACTAGCAATCTCACTTCTAAGCACATGCCCTGGAAACTCATGTGCATAATTACCAGAATACACACACATTCCTGAGCAATGTTCTCAGTGGTATTTTTAAAACCCCCAAGTCATAAACAACCTACATAGCCATTAGTAGTGAAGGGGGTGAATATGCTGTGGCTTATTTATTATATACACATTAAACCAAGGTATACAGCAATGGAAATAAGTGAATTAAGCTGAATTAAGCTTCAGCAACATGGCTGAATTTTAAAGCTATTTTTTGAGAGAAGAAATACACATACAGTATGATTCCATTCATGAAGCTTCAAAAACAGGCAATAATAATGAATTATATCGTTATCCCTTATGTGGTAAAGCCAGAAAAAAACCAAAGTTGCCATTGAAGTTACCATTGAAGTCAAGAAGGATGTGCTGGAGACTGTGATGAGCAGCCCACGCTTCTTTCAGAAATGAAGAACTTGTTCCTCCAGTAGCTGTGGGTGAAACTGGAAGATGACCCACAGTGGCCAGCCTTCATCAGAAATGTTCTCAGTTAAAGAAAAATTCACCTTCGTCCATGGGCAGATGCATCCAGTGACTGATGTTGAGTTGGAAAGGCTCAGCCCCTCAATTTGGGACAACTCTTACAAGATCCCCAATCCAGAGCTGCCTCGGGGTTAGCTGAGACCTTGGTTGGGCCTTCTTTCTCTGCCTAATTTGACTTTTTTCTCTTCCATTCCACAGGGGTTGACCTTAAGGGTACCCCTCATAAATATCCTCCATGTGACTCTTTGTTTCAGAGAGTGCATCTTGGGGTCCCCAGGCTGTAACCCTTTTGCAGAGGGAGGTGCCTGGGACTAGGAAGCAGAACATGGATGCTGGTAACATTCTCTTTTCCTATCAGCATTATATTTTCACAAGTATTTACTTTATATGCATTTGTTAAAGTGTACATTTATGTTTTATGCAGTTGGTTTGTTTTATGAGTCATCATAACCCAGAAATTCCTTAGAAACATAAATCCAGGATATATGCGCTGGTTTATCTTCATATGGCCCTAGATTCAGGAAAGTTAAGACATATTCTATGTTAGCCAGAGTTAACCTTCTTCTTTGGAAGTGGTAGCAGATTCTTCATTATAAATTTATGACTGGACACATTTTTAAAGCACGATATTTATTCATTCATCAAAACACAACAATTACATCAGAATTTCTTTAGTTAGTGAAAGAAAAAACCCAGACTGGGTCCTGGTTTTGATTTTTTAATCACTTTCCTCAGGAGAAACTGAAGGGTGATGTGAGAATGTTTAGCTTTATTGGAATCTCTCTGTCCTTTAGAGATATCTTAGTTTTGACTCTTAGAACTGGATAGCGGTTTAGAGAGCAAGGTATAAAGATATATGTCAGAAGTAATTAATACCTATTTATACAAAAAAATTTACTGATACTTATTGAGTTCTTATATGATAATAGCTCTTCTATTAGCTTGAGATGTCAGTAAAGAAGAAAGAAAAAAGTTCTTGCTCTTATCTGCTCCCATTGTTTCCATTTTTTCTGGTGTGTGATGGGAGCACATGGAATCTACCCCATAGCAAATTTCCAGTATACAGCATAGCATTATAATTAATTAGAGTCATCATGCTGTACATTATTTCTTCATATATGTATATTCATCCTACAGAATTGTAACTTTGTACCCTTTGACCAACATCTTCCTGTTTTCCCTACCTCCTTGCCTTTGGTAACCACCATGCTACTCTTCTTTACTAAGTACTTGGCTTTTTTTAGATATCATATATAAGTGAGATCATGAAATATTTTTCTTTCCATGTCAGGCTTGTTTTACTACTGTAATTGCCTCCAGTTTCATCCATGTTGTTAAAAATGGCAGGATAGTCATCTTTTTTAAGGCTGAATAATACTCCGTGTGTGTGTGTGTGTGTGTGTGTGTTTGTGTGTGTGCTTGAATACCATAATTTCTTTTTAAATTTATCTGTTGATGGATTTAGGCCATTTACACATCTTGACTATTGTGAATAATGCTTCAGTGAACATAGGAGCACAGATATTTTAAAAACATACTAAGTTTAATTCCTTGGGATATACACCCAAAAGTAGGATATGCTGGATCATACAGTAGTTATATTTAAAATTTTTAAGGAACCTTCATACTATTTTCCATAATGATTGTGCAAGGGTTCCCTTTTCTCCACATCCTCTCCCACATTTGTTATCTCTTGCCTAACAGGCATGAGGTAATACCTCATTGTGATCTTTATTTCCTTGGTGATTTGTGTTGTTCAGCAACTTACCATGTACTTGTTAGCCATTTGTATGTCTTCTTTGGGAAAATACCTATTTAGACCCTTTTATTTTTCTTTTTTACTATTGAGTTGTATGAGTTTCTTATATATTTTAGATATGAACTCCTTATTGGCTATATGGTTTTCAAATATTTTCTCCTCTTTAATTTTGCTGATCATTTCCTTTGCTGTGCTCAAGTTTTTTACTTTGATGTAGCTTCCCTTGTTTATTTTTGCCTTCCTTTTGTCACCTGAGGTTTTGGTGTCATTTTCACAAAAGCATTACCAATGAGCAGGATGGCAGAGTAAGAGATAGTAGCCTTCATCTCCTCACCAAAAAACAACAATTAGACAGCAATTTATGAATGAAAATAACCCTGGGAAGGCTTACAAATGTTGGAGGAGGTAACTAAGAAGATGTGGCTACCAGTTGACCCTTTAAGAACTGGACAATTAATGGATCCTCACCCTGTCCTGTGTGCTTGGAATATAGGCCTGTCCACAGTTCCCACAGTGGGAGTCATTTTCAAGGACACAGCCTTGAGAGAGCAATGTGCTGTTAAGAACATCTGAACACTGTACATGACTCAACCTAGTTAAGGCCTCTCTATGAACTTTTAAGATTAGGCAGAGAGGCCCTGGCTGGTAGCGCAGTGGATAAGGCTCCGGCCTGCGAACCCAAAGGTCGCAGGTTCGATTCCCCAGCCGGGGCACATAACAAGGTTGCAGACCAGGTCTCCAGTCAGGTCTGTGACTGGAGGCAGGTGAAACGCAACCATACATTGATGTCTCTCTCCCTCTCCACCTCTCTCCCTACCCCTCTTTCTGAAAATAATGAAATAAAATTAAAAAAAAAAAAAAAAAAGATTAGGCGGACAGTTTCAGAGATGTACTTAGCTTATAGCTACTTAAGACAATAAGCTTTGTAACTAAGTTCCCTGGTTTATTAAAACTACCACCTCTACCAATCTGAAATGGTATGACTCTTTCTTCACTTTCTCCTTGCTCTCCAGATACAGGGGCCAGTTTGTGAACCAACAAAGAGCCATGAGGAATTAGAAAGGCTGAACAGATCATTAAGGAGTAAGGAGATTGAATTAGTAATCAGAGTCTCCTAACAAAGAAAAGCCCATGTTTTATGTTGGACTTGGCTTATCAATTGCCATCTAGAAATGCCTTGGGGCACCTGCCTGGGCCAGGACTACTGTGACAGGGCTCCCCAAAGACATTTCCCTCTCTGGAACCAATGTTGTGGCTAGAAGAGCCCTTGTGGTTCTATTATGATTGCAAGACATACCTAAGCAACAACTATCAGGGAACTTGGGAAAAAACAAACATTTCACTCAAAAGTTCTACAGGCACACAATATACCTTGGTCCAGGTAGTGAGGTTACTTGGGTATGGAGAGTGGAGAGAACCTGTGGTTCAGCCTTTATTGGCGTTGAAGGGTGGGGTGCCGAAGGTTTCATAGGTTCACCCTGTATTGATGCATTTAAGATGTAACAGCAGGATTTAAAGCACAAAGTGGAAAATGCAGGGTCACTCAAATGGTCAGTTATCTTGGTTATCCAGGATTTTATAAAAAGGAAACTTCATGGGTGAGGCAGCCTCACTCTTTTTCTAGTTACATAACTGGCAATGTGTTTACTGGAAATGGATGTCTCTGATGCGAATGCCTCCAAAATCAAAAGCTTCAAGTCAGGCACTTATATTACAATCCAAAAACTAATTGTCAGCACCTATGCTAGAGAGATGGCTTCAGTGACAAATTTTACCAAACAAAAAATTAACACAATCCTTACACTCTTCTAAAAATTTGATAAGGAGGAAACTCTTCCAAACACATGAAATCATTTTATGAGATCAGCATTACCCTGTTACCAAAGGACTAAAGAAAACAACAGACCAATATCCCTGAGAGAGGCAAAAATCTTCAGTGCAATGTTGGAAAATCAAATTCAATATCACATTAAATGGATCATAGGCCATGATCAAGTGGAATTTAAATCAATCAGTGTGACATACCACATTAATAGAAGGAAGGATAAAAAATTATATGATCATCTCAAGAGATGCAGAAAAGCATTTGATAAAATTTAATATCCCTCCCTCCATGATAAAGACTGTCAACAAATTGTGTATAGAAGGAACATACCTCAACCTACTAAGGCTATGTATGACAAGCAGACAGCTAACATGATACTCAATGATGAAAGATTGAGAGCTTTTCTGCTAAGATCAGGAAAAGGGATGGATGCCCACTCTCCCCACTCCTTTTCAACTAGAAATTCTGGCTGGAGCAATTAGACCAATAAATAAATATATATATAAATATAAATGACATCCAAATCAGAGAGGAAGAAGTAAAAATGCCACTGTTTGCAGACAGCATGATCTTATATATAGAAAACCCTGAAAACTGTTAGAACTAACAAATTCAGTAAAGAAGTTGCAGGGTGCAAAGCCAACATACAGAAATCAATTGTAGTTTATTTACCACCAACAAGCTATTTGAAAAAAATAAAACATTTAGAAATCAATCACATTTACAGTAGCATCAAAAAGAATAAAATACTTAGGAATCAATTTAACCAAGGAGGTGAAAGACCTATGCACCGAAAATTGTTAAGACATTGATGAAAGAAATTGAGATGAAATAAATAGAAACACATTCTTGGATTGGAAGACCTTAATGAACTTAACTAGTCTTTTGTGGACAGATGAATTGGTAATTTGCAGTTTTTAGTCAACACATAAAAGTTTAAGATCTATTAAAGGTACCATTACATGGGCACTCATGAAGCAAGTGAACACTAGCAGAGGGTTGCACCAGTATACAGTGGTTGAATATCAGCTTTGATTGCATTGTGTCTTGTCAAATGTTGATAAACAAGTTCACTGCTGTCATGAGATTACTGCAGCCTTTTAAAATTTGATGGCTCTTGTCCAACAGCCCTTCACATGGCATCCCTAATTAAACTCCCACCTGCAGCATAAGAGTGGCCCTCTTGCTCATACATTTATCAGTACCGGTTCGATCTAATTTCAAAATTTGACAAATTTGATAGATTAAAAATGGTAATTTGGTTTTAGTCATTTTTTTAAATCATAAATATGAGGATCACCTTTTGGAGAGGGCTATTTTAGTTTCCTTTTTTAAATATATAAACTGTATATTTATACCCTGTAGGTCAATTTTTCTACTGAGTTGATTAGATTTTTTCTTACTGATTTTAGGGTCTTGTTGCAAATAAAGAAAATTATGCCATGTGTGTTGTTTGTCCGTTTTCCATTAGCTTTGAGAAGGGGGGTTTCAAATTTTAGGTAGTCAATTTACCCATCATTTCCTTTGTGGATTCTCTTTCTCTCTCTCTCTCTTTTTTGTATATTTTTTGTGTTTTTTCTCCTGTATTTAAAAGTTAAAAAAAAAAATAGAATTATACGAATGATATTTGCGACTATCATTTCCCTTAACAGCAACAGCTCCTTCCAAATCTGTATATCCCCAGGACTCTTCAAAATTGGCAGTAGAGGAGAACCTCCCTTCTGAGGGGATGGCTAACATGCAGACTGAACTCTGGCCCTTGATTTTGACTTCCTTTCTTATTGCCACTTTTCCTCATGGCCACGACCACACTGTCTCTTTGGGTTTCAGCCTTCTCAATCTTTACTCTACTTTTTAATCTCTGATTACTATGCAATCAGAGAAGCTAAAAGCTCAATTTCCCAGACCCCCATGTAGCTAGGGAGACCACACAACTCAGTTATGGCCAAAATGAAAAGGGTGTGGGAGGCTGCTGGGGCTGCCTCTTCAGCTTCCTTTCTTTTTTCACCTAGAATATGGATATGATGCAGAGGCCATGGGTAAGGATAAAAACGTTATAAAATTGGAAAAAGTCTGGATTCTTCATAGTGAAGGTCTTAGTCCTACCTGCCCTGGACTGCCTATCCTGGGCGTCTTGTCATGTGTGACAAACTCCCTGTTTGAGATATTGATATTAGGTTTTCTGAAACCAACAACCAAATAAGACCCTAACTGATACATAGGCATTCAAAGCTCTTCCGTTGAATCTCCAGTCCAAGTGTAGACAAGTCCCTCATCTCTTATACTTTAGTCAAGACTCTTGGGTATAAGTGTCAGAAGTAAAAATCAAAACAATTAGCAAAGATAATAGGACAAATTATTTGGCTCATGTAATCCTTTGAAGGAATGGATACAGCTGGAACTAGAGATTCAAACAGGACTAAGCTCTGCATTTCTAACTTTAAGACTATTTCTGTGAATCAGTTTCAGTTTGTCAGACCAGTTCTTTCTAGGAGTCTTGACCCATCATCCCAAGAATTCCTTGGTCACATCTTACCCGCTGAGCCACCAGAAAATAAGGATCATTTTGTTTGTTTTGTGATATTGGCACACTTGCCACAGAGTTCTTGGGACTTCTCACTCTCAGGTCCCCTTCATTCGTTGAGTGTCATCCATACTCTACCACTAGGAAAGCTCTTCTTTGATATTGTCTCTAAGTAATCAAAATTAAAGTCTCCCTGCATGCTACAATATTGGATTTTCTCAGTTTGGATTTTCTGTCAGGAAGACTTATTCTTTAGCCAACACATATAAGAGGGTAGTTTTTTAAGTTGTCAGTGTATTTTAATAAAATGTAAGCATCCCTATAACTGTAACTGCATATATAGCAAGTAGGAGGAAAGAAGAAAAGCATGTTGTTTTTCCATAGGCCTTCCTGTACTCCTGCTCCAAACCATGTAAGAATGTACTTTTCTAAGGAAACCTACAAAAGAAATCTCAAACCATTTGCCATAACTTACCTAAGGCTCAGGGGGCCTGACTGGCAAGAGTTATATGAGTCACAGTTTGGATTTTGGATTGAAGCTGGATCCAGGATAACAAAAGGGTAGTTGAATATGAAGTATTTCTCCACATTGATATATACAGAATAAAGCCCAAGTAGAAAGACAGAAAGGGATGTTTCACTATAACTTAATCATAATTTATGAAATGAGTAGATTTATACAAAAGGAGTTAGTAGAAGACTTTAGTTAAGATTAGCAGAACTGAGATAAGCCAACCTTGTATTTTTCTCTGTAACAAAAGAAAAACAGAAGAGAAATTAATTAGAAGAGAAAAATAATCCCAAACCACAATCGATAAAGAATACTTGCTAAATATAGTGAAATGTAGATCATTCTATTTTAAACTGTCAACTGTTGATTCCCTACCAATCCTGATCTAGATTTTAAAAGTCAATCAGTTCTGCTAAGGTAACCACAAGAAATAGACTTTTCTTGTCTCTTACCTCCTTAATTCAGGCTCTGCAAAGATTATCACATTCAACTCTTTCTTTTTATATAATATTTTTTATACAAGATTTTTCAGTTTTAGATATTCTCTGTAGAATTTCCATGACAGGCTTTCTTAGTCACATGTACTTTTTCCCTTTTCCACATCATTCAAAGAATTATATCTATTTAAATGAAGTTGTTGTTCACTGTTTATATTACTATGATTATGTAAATATTTCTCCTAGCAGAGACATGTCATGCATTTTATGTAAGTTATTGTTCTCCTTGAGGATAATAGTTACTTCTATTTTTGCCTTGTTTTAATAGTCCTTTATGTGTGCATGGCTATTTCATTGCCAAATGCTGTAAGAAGTGTACTTTTCTTCTCAATCTATTCAAGCATAGTTATTTTTTATCAGTTTTATTTCTTTACATCTCTCTGGGAGCTTCCTACCCTTCAGCTCTATTTGGGACTGGTTGCTCTTTGCTGCATAGCTGCAAAGATATATGTAGGGAATAATTAATTGGAGGAGAGAAATTGGAGGAGAGGATTGTCAAGAAAGGGAATAGTGATGGACATTTGGATTACATAAGGGTATGCACTTATCAAAACTCATCAATATACACTAAATTTGTGTATTTAATCATATAGAAATTTTATATCAAAAAGACAAAAACAAATATTCAAGTTAATGTAACATTGGCTGGAGTATTCAGATGGAAATGTACTGATATCTGCAACTTTGAAATGCAACAAAAATTAAGATGACTAGGTGGGTAGATGGATAAAAGGATGGATAAATATGTGTTAAAACAAGTGGAGTAAAATCTTAATGGTAGAATCTAGGTTGAGGGTATACCATAAAATTCACTGCAAAATTCATTCAACTTTGCTGTATGTTTGAACATTTTTATAATGTACTATCAGGAGGAAAAAAAAGAGTAGGGATGAAAAAATAAGACTCAAGTCTAAACATGCAGTTTTCCTGTTGATGGAAGACAGAGGGCATGAGCATAAATTCTTTTATGTGTTGCAGATCTTGTTGAAATAGTTCTTGGTAGTTCCCCCAAAGGAAAGCCCTTTGTATTGAAAATCTCCTCAATTGAGGGAGATTATTAATTGATGCTTACCTGAGTTAATACTCCATGGCCCGTGCCATTAGCATTTGAACAAAGACACATACTTTTAGAAAGAGGTCTAACCTGCTTGATAATGGGGTTGAGGTAAAGGCTGAAAATAATTTTTTTCCCCAGATCCATCTTCAGCAAGGTAATTGTTAATAATGTGATGACCCTAAACAATTCCCAGCAATGATGAGGGGTCAAGGGCAATACATGTCCTTCTCTAATGGTGTAACTTGACAATTCTTCTGTTAGAGAAAATCTTTATCTGGACTTTAGAGAGGAAAGATGTTTATACAATGTTTGTTCATAAATAAATAAATTTAAATCCCTTCTCATACAAACTGCTTGCTTTTTGAATTAGGAATAAACATGGTCCCACTCTATGTTGGAGGATGAAAAGAATAATGGGAAATTGGAATTAATTAAAATCTCACTTTACATGCCAGCCATTTCACTCAGTGACTCATCAAAGAACAGAATCCTGCTCTTTCTTCCCATAATTGAACGCACAAGTGTTGGGTAGTTATCAGTGGATCAGTTCCTATGGAGGTAGAGAGTTAAAATACAGATGAGTAGACTTCACTTTCTTTTTCAAAGAGCTCAGAGTTGAGTGAGGCAGAATATAATTGGCTTAAAGTCTCCCAATGACAGAGGCTATAGAAGGAGTGGTGGACTTGCTAACAAAAGAAGTCCTGTCCTCATCCACAAATTAGAAAAATAAGCTTACTTATTTAACAAGTTTGCAAGTTCAGTATGCTTTTGGTGATCTCTCTTGGTTAAAATCGAGAAGCTAGGTGTTTTACCATTTTGTCAAACTGGTGAAAGCTTCCAAGTTGAAAAGACATGGAAGGTGGATTTGGAATCTATATAGTCCTGCATTTGAATCCTGCCTCTTTGATTAACCAACTGTGTGGTTTGGGGGAAGATACTTATTCTTTAAACCACAGCAGTTTTTGGAAATACTCATGCCTGCTTTCTACATTTTTTTGGGGGAGAACTAAATGATAGAAAATATTTAAATTATCTAGTGTAGTGTCACACACAAAAATTATACTTGATAAATATCAGTTATTATGAACACCAAAAGATGCCCCCAGATAAGACAGCATTTTCTAAATTAAAAAAAAAAAAAAAAAAGTTGGTAATAAAGACAATTAGTATTCTAGGAGTTCAAAAAAGGATTTGACCCAGTGTATTAGTTAGATTATTTTTTGTGATAGTGCTGTGTAACAATCAATTCCCACAACCTCATTGGCTCAAAACAACAAATGTTTAGTTCTAGTCCATGAGTTTAACTCAAACTGTGGTTCAATGGATTTTGGCTAAACTCAGCTGGACTGGGCTGGATTTCAGGCTTTAATTTGGATTTAGGTCTGTTCCATGCATTTTCATTTGGCTTCCTGAATTTTTGCTCTTTTAATGGCAAAGTCTTGAAACTTTGGTGGAAACTTCATACCTCTAAGGAGTTAAACTAAAGACAAGCACTGTCATGTTTGCTCAGATTCTATTGGCCAATATAAGTCACAAGACTAAGCCAAAAACAAATGGAGTGGGGAAATATACTTCTTTTACAGTGAACTTGGAAGTTGTGGAAGGAAAGAGGTCTCCCAAAGAGATATTACCTGAATTCTACATTAAAGAAAAAATGCTCATAGAATAGCAGAATGGAGGGACAAAGCCTTTAAGGCAGGGAAAATAAGGTAAGTAAAAGTGAAGTTATTGAATTCTTCATAGCATGTTCATAAAATAAGAAGAAGACAAGGTTAGCTGAACTAGAATATTCACGTTTATAAAAAGGAAAGGTCTGAAAGTTGTATGGGCTACATTGTCAAAGACCCTTGCATAGCTAGTTATGCAAAGCACTAGTAAACACTGAGTTGTGTTGAATTACATAGGCAATAAGAATCCATCAGAGATTTTTGAGAAAAAATAGCATATGCAAAGCATTATTTCAGAAGGTTAACCTTGAATTGGACCATAGGACATAATGATTTGGAAAGACATTGGAGGCAGCGAATCCAGTAAGAACCAACTGTTGTACAGAGGGGAGCAAAAAAGGGATGGATGTAATACAACAACAATAAAATAAAAAATAAATAAATAAATAAATAAAAGAACCAACTGTTGTAGAAATTTAGGGGATAAGAGCTTAGAACAGATGTTTAGAGAATGGAAATAAAATTCACCAATATTTCAAAGGAAAGATTGATATGATATTTTAAAAGTATGTCTTTTGTGTGGCAGTAACTGAAACCTAGTTTAGACTAACTTACAAGAAAAGGGATTTCCTTATAAGGCTTTGGAGATATCCTACAGACTCTAGGTAAGGACTGGAGCTAGGTCTTAGAAACAACTAGGACCAAGTTCCAAACTCCATCACATATTGTCATCATTTCTTATTTCCACTCCTCTATGTTCATTAGTCCTTATTTTTCCTTCTTCTTTTCAGTCAGAATTCTTCAATTGTAAAATCTGAACCTTGACCTTGAGTCCATTTTCTTCCTATTCATAAATTCCCTTCCAAGTTACTTGTGTAGGGATATGGGTTATAGTCAGGAACTTCAGATGGTGTGAGTGAAAATTTCATTTGTGTTGTATTTGTTACACAAAAATTTGGGAAACATTTGGAATCCTCCAAATGTAAAATTCTTTTTAATCACACCACCACCAACAACAAAATCAAAGCCCCAATAATTGGACTGAAAACATCTTGCAGACTTATGTGATGGCCAGAACATCAAGATTCATTTACTTGTACACACGTTCCCTTTTGTTTCTTGCCTCAAGCAGTCCCATTATTTTCCTCTCAGAGAACTAATGCACGAAGGGGCAGAAATTCCAAGTGCGTACAGCTGGAATAGTTACAATGAGCACCAACTCAGGATCCCCTGCCAATGTATGACTTGGTAATTGAATATTTACTAAATTGATGATTTGAAACATTGTTTAGAGAGATTTTCACAGAGTCACCAACCTTATGCTTGCCAGATGTTTGGTTGTTCGGCAATGAAGAAATAAGAATTTAGATATGTAAACACAAATTTGAGTTATTCAGTAAATCTAACATGAAATAAGTTTACCAGGAGAACAAAGTAGAATGAACCGAAAAGAACCCACAACAGTTGGCATTTCTTTTAAGTGTTATCCTTGATTTCCCTTAGGTCTGCATTGGTTTCCTGAGAGTCTTGCCACCCAGATCAGAGTTTATTCAATAGGTGGCAATAATAATAAAAATTCAGCATATTTTCAAAGGTAGAAGTATCAGCTATAAGGTACACTAATGGAAGCCATTTCAAGATGGTGAAATGCATTTGCCCTGCAATATCTCTTACATAAAAGTCCTTGTATAATGATAGAATACCAAATAAATCAATCAATAGATAAATAAATACATTTGCAAATAGAAATGGAAACTATTGAAGGACCAGAAGCTGTGAAAGCTTTCCTGAAGATAAAAATGAGATATTCTTGAGATAAGGAAGAAAACCACAGCCCAGTCCATTTGTGGGGAACTATTACAATATATTGTAAAAGACTGATCCATGCTTAGAGAGATAGAGAGTAGAAGCTATAAAACAGAAAAAGGCTCTGGAATAAATGACAGGCTGATGAGGTGGGAGATAGGGGTAAACATAGAGAGAAACACACCTGTGATTTTCTCTATCTTGGGCCAAACAACAAAAGAGAATATCACTGCTCTAGGTAGAAGCAGAGAGTATGAAAATTTATATTTCAGAAACAGTATCCTGAGCAGTGGGTGATTACTCTACAAGAGCTCTTGGGAGATCTGCCTCTGAAGCACGACACAGAGGGATGCTCAGTGTGGTGGACCAGCAAAGGCTCTAGCTCTTGCTTATTGGCTGCTTGTAAGCGGACCACAAAGCAGGGTATCTCAGCTGCAAAGATGACTAAACAATCTAAAGTAATGAAACATTTAAATATGTTTAATATAATTGAAGGAGAAATCAAGCTCCACAAAAGAAAGAATTTACTCCTAAGGAAATACAGTCATTAGAGAAATAAGGAGTCATGTAGGGTTTGTTCAGTCTCTGATGCTGTGCAGTTCTCCCAGTAATCCCTTTTTTGTCTTCAGACTAACCTTTATCATAGAAGCACAATGGCAGTAGGGATTTCAGGCCTTATAGTTATACACCACACCATACAGAGCAAGAGAATATTTGTATCCCCAAATTTCCAGAAAATAGCCTTAAGAATTTCAGATGGTGTGAGTGTAAATCTCATTTGTGTTGTATTTGTTACACCAGAATTTGGGAAGCATTTGGGATCTTTCTGTAAAATCCTTTTTAATTACAACAGCTACAACAAAAAACTGCCTGGACCACTTGTGAACCAACTGATGTGTTCAGAGGCACATCAGACACTGACTGGATTACCTGAATGCAGGTAATTACCAGGACTGCCTGAATCAATATGGTGACATAGGGGAAATTACCCTGAGTGAACCAATCAAGGCTTATTCTTGGACTTAGAGGTGAGATCATTTTGGCCCAAATCTCATGACTACTACACAGTGAGGACTAGATGCTGGGAAGACAACAAAAATGTCATTACTATAACCAAAGAAATCCTGATGAATTTTAAAATGTTCATATCAAGCAGGATATGCTGAATGATTCCATTCTATAAAACTATGAAATATGAAAACATGGAAAAGGGAAGAACACTTTTGAATAATATAGGTTAAAAAGGAAACTTAAATGGATGTTAAAAAGTATTTAGAAATGAACAAAAATGAAAAGACTACACAAGAAACTTTGTTGGCCCTGTCTGGTAGCTCAGTGGGTAGGCACTGGCCTGCGAACCCAAAGGTCGCTAGTTCGATTCCCAGTCAGGGCAGATAACCGGGTTGCAAGCCAGGTCTCCAGCCAGGTCCATAGCTGGAGGCAGGTGCAAGGCAGCAATGCATTGATGTTTCTCTCCCTTTCTTCCTCCCTTCCTGCTCTTCTCTCTAAAAATAATGAATAAAAATTTTAAAAAGAAACTTTGTTGTTGCAACTGGAGTAGTAGTCAGAGGAAATGTTTGTAGCTTTGGAGAAGTTTAGTTCTAAAGGATGGGAAAATATGTATTTAAACCAAGAAACTGGAAACAGTAAAATAAAATAATAAGTTGGGATGAGCCTGTAAACAGGATAAACATTTCAAGCCAAACTCCTAAAGAAGAATAACCTGGATGTGAAAGATAGAAAGATGAAGTAAAAATGTGAATGGGTAATTAATTGGCAGCTTTTGTAAATAGAGGGAATCCTTCTTAAATTTCTCTAAATAATTTCATTGTCATTTTACTTAAAAAAGTATTTATTGAGTACTGCCTGACCTGGGCGATTCTATGGGTTCCTGGGGATACAGCAGCAAACAAGATAAACATAGCCCCGGATCTGAGAACTTGCTCACCTGTGGAGCAGTGGCTGTTAAACCTTACACATGGGGCATATGCTTAACCCATGTGGCATCACGCTTTGAATGGGATTCAAGATATTCTGAAGTTTCTGATGGTTAGCTCTTTATTTCAAATGGAGATAGAAAACATAACTATCCTACTGTGGTTATTTATAAAATTTTTAAGTTACTTCAGGACATTTCTGAGATACTAAAATGAGTAACAGATGCTTTCAGTAATCTGAGCAACCAAGATTTAAGTGGGTGAAATAATAATTATATTACTATAGTAATTATATTAGTCAGGCTTCTTTCATTGAATGAAAAACAAGGGACTCATTTAGGCCAGGAAGGGCTATTTCTTGGCCAATGTGCAAAGCTTGTGGGGAGGACAGTCCTAAAAATGACTGGAAATTGGCACATTAATAATCCCAGAAGGTTCTTCATCTTTGTTCTCCGTAAGTCAACTAAATCTTTCAACAGCCTTTTATGATGATTGGAACATGGCTTCCATCAGCCATTAGACTCACATGTATCTTCTGAGGAATGAAAACTCAGACTCTCTAAATACACAATCCCAGGGTTGACCGGCCAAATTTGGGATGTGGGGTCCTGAGAAAAGGGCAGCTCTCTGTAGAATCATATAAGTAGAATCAATATTTCCCAGGAGAGGGAAGGGAAATATTCTTCTAAGAACTTAAAATAACAGAGGTTCGGTACAGACATGAAAATCGTTACAATTATTATATTCTCATTTATCTGTATTCATATCTGTATATCTATCACTATCTCTAATCTATCTATATCATCTGTATCTATATCTATCTATCTGTACACACTGTTACAAAAATAACACTGAGTGGAGTGATGGTGAGGAAGAGGCTTTCTAGAGGTGATAACATCTGAATATGTCTTAAAGGATCACTAGAATTTTACTCGGCAGGCAAGTGGGAACAGCATTTGCAAATGTATGAAGGTATGAGATAGAATGCTAAGTGTGGGCAACAGCAAGATAGTTTAAATGTTGGTGTAAGTTACAATAGTAGACTGCATCTAGATCACAAAAGAACTTTTACACCTTGCTCTAAATTTAACTTCAACTTGTAGGTATTCAGAAGTCTCACAGGTTCTTGGGCCCCATTTCAACCTATGTGTTGAGGGGGACTTCCCACACAGCACCAAGTGATTCTCAGATGCCAGCAGGGTATCTGAGAATTCAACTCAATTCTGACACTATCCAGAGATAGCATCAAATTGAGAGCTCAGTCCTACAAGATATTCCCCCCTCCCCAACTTCAGGCCCCAGGTGCACACTCAGGCTGTTACCTGTGCTCTGGGCTATAAATTGGAGGTTCCAATGACTCTGTCCAACTCAGAGTTCCAATCCCACATCCAGGCTGTTACTTGTCCTTCTGACTGACTGGCTATCAATCTGAGGTTCCCACCATCCCCTCCTTGGGTTTGATAATTTACTAGAGTGGCTCACAGAACTCAGAGAAGCATTTCACTTACAAGATTATGGGTGTATTATGAAAGGCTACAACAGGAACAGCAAAATGGAAGGGATGCATAGGGTAAGTTATGGGAAAAGGGACAGAGCTTCCATGCCCTCTCCAGACCCACTGTTCTCAGGTCTCTGGGTGTTCACAAACCTGCAAGTTCTTTGAACCCTGTCCTTTTAAGATTTTATGAAGTCTTCATTGACTATGAATGATTGATTAAATCCCTCATTGGTGATTGATTTGACCTCCAGCCCCTTCCCTTGAGGTTGGTGTGAAGGATAGGGAAAGTTTCAATCCTCTAATCTCCTGCTTGATTCCCCAGCAAGCCAGGCCTCAGCCTTAGGTACGTAAGGACTCTCCAAAAGTCATCTTATTAACATAACAGGACACCCTTATGATTCTTATTGCAGGAAATTCCGAGGGTTTTAGAAAGAAACTCTCAGCTTGAAATGGGGGCATAGAGTAACTACAAATTTCTCCTTACAAATCACAATATCACAGGGAGCCACTAAGTTTTTTCACTAGGTTGAGTTATCATCAGATTCCTAGTACAGGAACATTGTTAAGAAGCCCTGAAGTTCAGACTTCACTCTGGAAACTGGAAGTTGGTCTGCTGCTCTAATCATCTCTTTTGATCCCAGGGACACTTGTGAAGGGGCACAGTTTGTACTCAAGGAAAGATACACTTGATCCTTCTGAAGATATCTCTGTTAACTGTAGGTCAACAGCTTTGACCTTCTACAGCACTAGGGTGAATATTGGAGATGAGGTATTAAGGTAGGAATTGGGATACAGGTGTTAGCTATGGAACATCAAAGGCAAAATTGCAACCACATTAGATTGTCTGGGTTTGCTTGACTTTTATGCCAAGTACCTGAGTTTACACTTCTTTTTTTGGCCTTTTAACACCTGACAAACTGTGAGACTGTTGGGACAGAAACTCTTCTTGTCCATGTTGAATCAGGCATAGAAATTCATAATCACAAGACTCTATTTTCTATATGTTAACCCTCCCCCTTGCTTCCCCTATTATTCTATCCAAGAAAAAAAAAACACTACATATAAAACAACATATTTATAATAAACACTACTTTCTCCTCCACAGTAGCTGTAGCTGAAGATGCTTGGTCACAGGCTCCAGTGAATGACACAGCTTTTCTGTCTCCTAGTGTTCTCACCATAAGTGAAGAGAAAGTATCTACTGTGTGTGGTGTGTCCTTTCTATCTGGGTTCATCTGCAACCCTGCTTGGGCTGGGGTGCGTGGGCTGTCACTTCCTGCAGGGCCCTGTCCTCAATCCTAGCATTTCTCTGTCCATAACCTCTGGTCCTGAATAGTCTTGGCAAAGGCAAAGAAAACTGCAGCCTAAAATAATTTAGCTTTGTCTAAAATAGTCAGGTCCTCTCCCATACAAGAATGCTTTGCTAAAAAGATCTTATGTGTTATTTGGTGTGAAATAATTAATTATTGCATTCCATGTCTTTTGTGAAATGTGCCATTTCCACCAAGTAGGAAACAAAATGCTGTACTGAATGATTTTTAGTCAGTACAGTACTCAGATGAGCAATGGGGAGGAAAGCATTTGTTCAGCATCTTCCAAATGCTAAACACTGTTGTATTAGACATATCTAGTCCTCACAATTACCTATAGCATAAGTATTATCTGATTAGTAGATGGGGAGTCTGAAACTTAGAAAAAGATGAAATAACTTGCCCAAATCACACTGCCAATGAAAAAACAGAGCTGGGTTTCAAATCTAGGTTGGTTATGTTCCAAAGATGCTCTCTCAGTCACAGTGTTAAAGCACTAAAATATATTTCATTTAATTATTTTTTCTAAATCTCACCTGAAGATTAGGAAAATTGCATTTAGAGATAGGAAGAGAAAGAGAAAGAGAAACATTTATGTGAGAGGGAAACATTGACTTGGCTGCCCTCTCATATGTGCCCTGACTGGGGATTGAACCTGTCAGCTGGGTATGTGTCCTGACTAGGAATCAAACTGACCACACCAGTCAGGGCTTATTTAATTCTTATGACATACTTGTGTGGCAAACACAATCTTCTCTCTACCCTTTAACAGTTCAGATAATGTTGCATTAACAGAGATGGCAATCTCTCTCAGTGGCTTGGAAATATATGAGGTTTTAAAAAGATATTTTACAATGTTTTTAATACCTTTACAATCAATGTGGAGAAATGAAACTGAAATTAGCTTTGGACTGTTACAAAGACTTATAACTATTATCCTTGCTGGATAAATCAAGAGAACTCCTGCTTTGAGGTTTTAGACTTCTGCCCATCCTGACAACTCTCTTATTATCTTTATATTCACCTTCCCATCCAGGATTCATGAAGTTTTTTCTTGTATTTGTTGCATATCTGAGATTTTCTTAACCAGTTAGGAAGGTTGGGGGGGGTGGTATGAGTTGCCATTGATATTCACCAGGAATTCTTGGGATTTTCCTTCAAATTGTTTTTCTCAGAGGTGGGGGATTTCTCCTAACAAGACATGACTCCCTAGTATCCCAGAGTTAACTCGGGACTCCCCAAGACCCAATATTCACATTCTTTTATTTATTTATTTATTTAATTTCATTGTTGTTATATTACATCCAACCTGTTTTTGCTCCCCTCTGTCCTCTTCCTCACCCACCCATTACCCCCAAAGTCAATCCCACCTGTTGTCCATATCCATGGTTCCTTTATACTAGGTTCTTGTCTAAACTGCTCCCCTTCCTTGCCTCTGCCTCCCCCCTCCCCTCAACCCCCTTCCCCCTAACCACTGAAGGCCTATTCACTGTATTCATATATCTGGTTCTGTTTTGCTTGTTGTTAGTTTTGTTCATTATTGTCCTGTAATGGGTGAGATCATATGATATTTGTCCTTCACTGACTGGCTTATTTCACTAAGCATAATACTTTCTAGTTCCATCCATGTTGTTGCAAAGGTTAGGAGTTCCTTCTTTCTTTCTGCTATATTCCATTGTGTAAATGTACCAAAGTTTTTTGATCCAATCATCCACTGATGGGCACTTGGACTGTTTCCAGCACTTGGCTATTGTAAATAGTGCTGCTATGAACATAGGTGTGCATAGGTTCTTCTGAATTGGTGTCTCAGGATTCTTTGGGTATAGTCCTAGTAGTGGAATTACTGGATCAAAAGGCAGTTCCATTTTTAGTTTTTTGAGGAAACTCCATACTGTTTTCCATAGTGGCTGCACCAGCCTGCATTCCCACCAACAGTGCATCAAGGTTTCCTTTGCCCCACATCCTCGCCAACCCTTGTTGTTTGTTGATTTGTTGATAATTGCCATTCTGACAGGTGTGAGGTGGTATCTTATTGTGTGTTTCTTTTTTTAAAAAGATTTTATTTAATTATTTTTAGAAAGAGGGGAAGAGAGAGAGGCAGAGAGGGAGAGAGACATCAATGTATGGTTGCTTTCACCTGCCTCCAGCCATAGACCTGACTGGAGATCTGTTTTGCAACCTTGTTATGTACCCTGGCTGGGGAATCGAACCTGCGACCTTTGGGTTCGCAGGCTGGCGCCTTATCCACTGTGCTACCAGCCAGGGCCATTATTGTGGTTTTAATTTGCATCTCTCTGATGGCTAGTGATGTTGAACATTCTTTCATATTCCTCTGGGCCCATTGTATAGCTTCCTCAGTGAGTTATCTGTTCAGGTCTTTTGCCCATTTTTTAATTGGGCTGTCTGTCTCCCTGGCATATTGAACCTTTATTGATTCTACTGCTTCCAACTCCACCGCTCCTGCCCCACGCTTTTGGCTTTGCCTTCTACTGTGGTGCTATAACATGAAACAAACTTTGATTACAGTGTGATTATCACCTGTTGAGTCCCCATGCTCCCCAGAAGTCTGCCAGAAAAACCTGTGACCAATCTGCTAATTAGATTTATTACATAAAGATGAACACCATGTTGACAGTCTAAGTAACATCTCAGAAGGGAAGTCAGGGGAGAATATTGATAGGTTTTAGGTCCTGGGCTGGGTGAATTGTGGTAGATTTGCCAACCAGAGAACTTGTTGGGTTTGGCAGAAGTTAGGAAGTAATAGCTTTGGATTGCTAAACAGTGGGAGATGAAGGAGCAGAAGTAAGTCTTATTGAGCAAGTTTGGTTACTACTGATAAGTAAGCTGTTTTTGTTAGTCACAGTTTTGTCTTTTAGGAACAAGTATTACCTGGAGCTAAGTCATTTTTGCTTGTTCTCAGTATGGCTAACATAAAGAAAATAAAGTATACCAAATTCCATTACAAATGTCCTTGCAATGCAAGGACAGGAAAGTATGTTGGCTTTAGTTATCAATATTACATTTTACTTATCAATTTTTCACCGTACTGGTATATGGGCATGCAGTGCATAGTTGAGTCACTTGGTGACAAAAGTGTTTCCTTTTCCCCCTTTCTTTTGATAATTCTGATTGCATTGAGGAGAAAGTCTATCATGCTTACTTAAATCACCTCCCATCCAAAATCATTTTTCATATTTATAGTAGTATGTGTTTCACATTTTTGGACATACTATTTCTCAGTGGAAATTAAGGAGTGCTGAGTAGAACACAATTTAATATTGCTCACTCTAATGCAGTCATTTTTAGCCTTCTTTATCTCATGGTACACATTAATTACTAAAATTCTGCAGCACACACACAAAATATTATTTTTGCCAATCTGGTTTAAAAGGTAGCTATAATTTTGATTCATTTGTAGTATAGCTATTGTTATGTTGGCTATAGTCATTTTTTTTCTTTGACAATCTAAGGGAAAAAGAGGTCAGTGCCCCTGACTAAAACAGTCAGGTATTGCATGTTCTAAATATTCTTGCAGCATACCAGTGTGCCTCTTGCTGCTCTAATATTATCTCCTTATTTAAAACAGGTGCAGAAAACCCAGACTGTAGAGGTTGGGCTAGAGAAAAGCAGTTATAATTAATAATGAATTCTGAGAAAACAAAAGCTAAAATTTTGAAATTCTGCATTTCTTTTCTTTTATTCAATAGCTTTTATTTTACTAGAAAAGAAAAGAAAAAGAAAAAAAAAAGGCAACTGAAGCCAAGGTCAGATAAGTGTAATAAAATCCAATTAGGTTATATTCTGTGTTAGGAAATTGAAAATTTCATAATTTTAGTGCCTGAATTCCTTCAAATAGTGAGCTTAAAACTCCTACCTTTTGAAACATACTAAATTAGATTACTGGATCATTAGTAGAATTAAACGTACTTTTCAATAGAGGACAAATTTTACATTTTAATATCTTTAGGGAAAAACTTACAGTAGAAGACAGTAAAAGAAAATATTGAACTCCATGGAAAAGACTGTAGTTCCCAAAGCCTCTTTCTATCACATTGTGGTTGTGAAAACTAAATTGTAAATGTGTTGCAAATAAAAATATCTCTATCTTTACATCTTCCAGAACAGTTACTCAAAAAAGCCAATTTCCATTTGATGCCAATTTTATTTAACTACTTGTTCAGTAATCGTGAGAAAAGAACCCCACCCTTTTCCTGAAGTGAATTAGACCTCTGTTCTTCCCTTGGAATTTCACACATGATTGAGGAAGAATTTCTCAGTTAATAAATCTTTATACATTGTGGTATTTGGACGCAACATGAGGGAACTTCCTGCTGGGGTCAGGCACAAAAGTGAACTGATGTAATGTTCTGTGCCGAAGACTCTAGTTTCCTGAACTTCCATCAACATCACTCAGCCCTCAACATCACTCAGTGTTTCACTCAAGGCAATGGTATGTTCTCTGTTAAAGCCTGGACCAAATCCAAGATTCACTGATACTAAAAGATGGGTCTTGGGGTGGATGGGAGTGCATCTCAATCAGAGAAACCATTTAGCATCTTGAATGTTTCTTTTTAACTAAAGTTATGTTTATGGGCATCTATCACAATTATATGAATTATTGTGCAATTTTTACAAAGAAATTCCAATAAAAATTCCAACATGGTTGATTTTGGAATTTATATGAAAGAGATAATAGCCAACAATAGCCAAGATAATTCTGATAGAGAAGAACTTGGTATAAGGACTCACTTTACTAAATCTCAAGATTTAATATGAATGTACTGAAACAAAGACAATGGAACATTTGAATAGCATTATGTGAGTGAATTAGAGAACTCAGAACATACCCAAACAACTGTGGAAATCTTGTTTTTCACAGGGGTGGTATTGCAAATCAATAAAGAATAATTAAAATATTTTAAAATGGTATTAGGAAAAATATATGCATATAGAAGAAAATTGAAAATGGACCCCTATGTCATACCATATCAAAAATCAATTCCACATAAATTAAGCATTTAAAAGTGAAACACAAATTCTTCAACTTATTAGAAGAAACTAGAGAAGAATATCTTTATTACCCTAGGGGTTGGAAAGTAAACACTTAAATGTGTTATAAAAAACACAAAACCTTGAAAGAGTAATATATTTTACTGTATAAAAATTCCTAATATTAACCATCAAGTGTATTATTTATTTCCATTTTCTTCTTTTAACTAGGCCCATGGGGACTGAATAGTGAAGAAACAGACAGTGTGGGGAGAAAAAGATGTATTTGGCAAGTAAGTTTAACTTGTATAGTGTTATAATGAGGATGGCAAAGGGCCTTAACTTGTCTGGAGCACCTGGAAAGGCTTGCAGGACAGAGAGGGTTGAGAAGGAAGGAGCTAAGGGCATTGAAGTGGGAGGAACAGAGTGCTCCTGGCCAAGGGGCAGACTCCAAGGTTCCGAGGCTCTATACTATGGCCAGTGAGTTTGAACTGAGGAGAGTTAAGGGGAGGATGGCACAAGATGAAACAGGAGAAGTGGCAAGCTCAGATCACGCAGGGTCTTGGGGCTAACACTGTGAATGTCACCTAAGAACTATGGGAGCCATTTCTTAAAAAATTAGGACAAGGATGACCAGATTGGCCTTGTCAAATAGCAAATGGAGAATGCATAAGGGCGTGTGAAAAGAGCAAACATTCTTTTCCCTTTTCCTTTCTCTTAGATGCTATTTCTTAATTGTGTTTTATAAACTAGGGAAGGAAGCTTTAAAAAGATCAACATATTACATAATAACATAATATTAAAAATTAATAATCACTGTAATAGTTAATATTTCCAGAATATTTAACCCAGGCCAGAAATACTCGTAGTTCTAAAGATTTTACATATATGAATTCTTCTAACTATTTTATGAGGTGGGTACTATCCTGATTTTTGTTTACAGAAGGAAGTTTATCCACTTGCTCAAAGTTACCCAAGAGCTTGGAATTGAACCTGGGCAATTAGTTTCTAGAGCCCATGTTCTTAATTAAGGTCTGTGGTTGCACAGGACCTGTGGGGCTGCATGGGACTAAGACGGCCCATTGTGGGAAACTTTAGACGAAGGTAGCTAGCTGCAGGAGGAGAAAGCACGTTGTAAATATGGAAGTGGGGGCACTTGTGGTGGCTGTTGTTTCAGCATGTTCCTTGTTAGCACAGCTCTTTTTCATTCACAGTTGCTTTTGCTTCTCTCTATCCAATATCAGCAGGGTTGCACCCAGGGGTCCTTTCTGTGTGAACTGCCTCTGGTCAGCATTGGCTCAGATGTGCTTTGTCTGTTGTGATTCCATCTACTTGTGAGTATTGATTGATGGGAGGCCAATGGCTGAGACATAGATGACCAGGAAAAACAATTCCAACACATAGTTAGCAGCGTCAGTTCATATCCTCTGTGTGGGTCTGTGAGCAAACAGGTGTGTCAGCCTTTCTCTGAATGTCCTATAATACATATTAGAGAAGTGTGACTGTTGCTTCTATTTTATCAGGACTTTCTACTTAGCCATTTCACTTAGTCCAATAATCAGTCATCTGAGCTATGACAAATAAAGCATCATTGTTTATTGCTAGGAATGAAGAAAGCGAACCACTAATCCACACTAACAGAGCTCTCACAGCTGAATTGCATCAACAAGAACAGAGCGTGAAAAAATTTTCTTGTCCAGAAGGCATGCTCTTTAGACTCACTAGGTCTAATCTCCATTGCTAGAGGCAGCAGCTCAAAAGGCACAGGGGTTTATGGAAAGGAACCCAATAGTCGGGCTTCAGGGCGAGAGCTGGAGGGACAGCTTTCTCCCAGGTAGAAGTCCTGAGTTGTTGTTGATGATGATAATGATGATGATAGTGAGAATGTTCTTGAAGCAACACTAGATAGTCATGTACAAAGAGCACAGCCTCCTATCCCCTATTGCTCCATTCTGCTTTTATTGAGTTGTATTTGTGTTTCTCATTCTATCTCTTTGGGGACTGTTGAGGGGGGGTCAGGTTATACAGTCAGCATTGGCCTGGAGGGTGGTGAATACTCCAGGGGCAGCGAACACTCACCTCCCCACACAACAGAGAAACCTTGTGAGGCAGGAGCCAGATTCCAGGGCTCTGACTCCTGTGGTTTAGGAGGAGATCTCGTCTTGAATTGAACATAACTGTGTTCTATTCTTCGCAGCACACAGACTAGTGGGTTCCACAAGTCCAGGACACCTTTGGCTTAGAGCAAAGACACCATCTTCTGAGAAAAACTATTTCCCCCTTATTAATAAAAAACAAAAGAAAACCAATTTACACCTTTGTGTTCTCCTTGTTAAAAAATAATAATGAAAAGAAAAAGTCCTGATGGCCCTCATTCAACTTCTTTCCATCCCTCCAACCCCTTTCTTCTGAAACAAATATGGAAACTTTCTAATTAACTTTGAAAGCAGTCCAGGAATCAAGGGGCTTGGGTGCCCCAGAAGTCCCTGCCCAGCAAGAGGGAGCTCCCATCATGCTTCTTCTTGGTCTTTTCATAAACTTTCATCAATAATTGTAGCTCGCCTCTTTACGGACATCTGGATGAAGCCAACTGAATTCAACGGCACAAGCCAGGGCCATGTTTACCCATGAAACCTCAACTGTGAGGACATGACCACGAGAAACAAACAAGCCCACAGACAAACAAAAAATAAGACATTCAGCTAAGAATAGGCAATGCTTTCCAAGCTTTTCATTGTGATCACTGCTAAATCATGTTCCTTTCTGTTGTCGGCTCCATTTCACAACCCTGCCCTTCTTGGAAGCTGCTGGAAAGAACTCCTGCTACCCCGAGCATGGGTGCTCTCTCTCCCTCCAGCCCGGGCTCCCCACCCCCACCCCCCAATCTAGGATATTACCCTGCTGCGGGAATTTTCTCTGGTCCTCCGCAGGCTCTCAGGAAATCTCTGAATAGACCACTGGTGCTAAACATGAGACCTCACAGCAGCAGCGCCCTCGGTTCAAGTGTCTGGCAGAAAAAGAGCACACGCACACGTCTTACCCACCACACTTTCTGTGGAAGTCGGTTGTATCAAGTTCATTTGGCAGCCAGAGACAACATCCCAAACCCACACTAGCCTCTGGGGACAGAGCCAACAGGCAGCTAGCTCGAACTGGAGCGTCTGTGGACACTCACTTGGACAAGTGAGTTTAAAAAGCCCCAGCCCACAGGGGAGAACCAGGCCAAGGCCAAAGGTCGGCGCCTGCTTAAAAAAGCCACCAGCAAAGGCAGCTAGTGCTCAGTACCCACCTG
This sequence comes from Noctilio leporinus, assembly GCA_004026585.1. NCBI lineage: Eukaryota > Metazoa > Chordata > Mammalia > Chiroptera > Noctilionidae > Noctilio > Noctilio leporinus. Next base: position 65,406 of record PVIW01004411.1, on the reverse strand, counting down.
CCGCAGCCCACCGTGGACCACGCTTCCCGCGCGCTCTGCCCTCCCTCCGTGCCTCCTGCTGCGCCCGGGCCAAGAGGTTGCCGAGCCCAGGCGTGCGCGGTGCAGCCCTCTGGAGAGGTGGGGGCCGTCCCTAGGGTTCTGAGTGTCCCTGGACACCGGGGAAAGTTCGGTGAGTGTGGGCTGCGGGGGCTTGCAGCGGGAGGAGGGCGCCGAGGGTAGGTATGCAGGTGTGCTTCTGCCTTGTCCCTTCCGGTGAGTTTGCACCTGCCTAAAACCCTGGATTGGAGACAGTTTTGCCAAGTGTGAGATTAGCTTTTTGAAAGAAAGGCTCAAAGTTAGAAAGTCTCATGCAGCAGTGCTATTCAAAGTGTGGTCCAAGGATTAGTGGCATCTCCATCCCCTGGGGCTTTGTTAGAAATGCAGGTTCATATGCCCCATCCCAGACAAGCTGAAACGGAGTCTCTGCGTATGGGGCCCAGGAATGGGTTTTAACAATCCCTCCAAAAGATTCTCCAGCTGCTAACGTTTAATAACCACTGACTTTAATTAGAGGTCATTTTGGGCTAACATTTGGGTTCCTCCCTCAGCCCATGCAGGAAACTTCAAATAAACAGCAATGGGTGGATAGAACAGTGAGCCTAACGTATTAAAAATTGGGGTCTATTCAGATATAATAACTGTGCAACACTCATGATTTGTTGGGAGTTGCTGTTCTGTTTCTGTGAACTGTGATCTTTGCAATTTCCTCAGAAACAGCACTCATGGCATCAACACACATTTCTCACTTTCTCCTATGTGGGAGGCTCCCAGGAAAGCTCTTTCAAAGTGAAGGAGAGAGCACTCTAAAGACTCTTAAAGCTGGTGGCGTGTTATTTTTCTTTAACTAGGATGTTTGTTATTTGGTGCAGTTAACACAGAATGTTGGTTGATATTTTAGAAGAGATGTATTTATTTTGTGAGTGCTGAACGAAAATCTTTAAGAAAATATCACATTGGCAAGATATATTTTTTAATTGTTGTAATGATATCTACACGATACATTTTACAAGTAGAATAAAGAGGGATCCTGAGATTTCTTAGAAATCAAAGTGCGAAAGATAATTTGTCACTTACTCTGAGGAGTTCTGTGCCAGAGCTAGCTAGCCCATACAAACTCTGACGAAAAAAATCAATTATGACAGACCCACCTTATGTCATTTGTGCCCTGTTCCCTAAGGTTCTGAACCATTCCTGTAGATGAGGCAGGTTCTTCTCTGTTGGCAGAAACTTACTCATGAAATAGTTGATGATGGAAGTTCTATGAATAGGTTGCTGTCAGTTGTGTTTTTTGGTCAATCTTCTTTGGTCCTTTACTTAAATATTAAATCTAAATCCCCTATTGACTCATTCTGAGACTCTGGAGCAAATCTTTGCAGATATTCCTCAGTTATTTCCTCTCTTCAATAAGTGGAGGCAGGATGTATGTTTTTGGTGTGACATCTGCTAACATTATTCCCAAGTTTGTCTCCAGAGTTCCCTACCTGCTGTATGATTACAATGGTGAGTCTTTATTAACATGTTAAAGGAGAGAAAATACTTAATAAGGTGATCATCTATTTAATTTTGTATGCATGTTTTAAATGAAAACATCTAAAAGTTTTTTGTTCACGGGTTCTGAAGGCTAACTTCTGTTCAAGAACAACTTTGGAAATATTGGTAAAATTACTAGGAATGTCATGATCCCATGCAAAGAAAGTTTGCTAGTGAATACTCCCCATCCTGAATCATGGTTGCACACAGATCTTGTTCATAAGTAATGAGAGGGTGTATATTCAGTGTTCTTCTATAATAAAGTATCAGGTTTGCAAGTATGTCTTGTTTTTATGGTTATTTTATGTTGTGTTACACCTCCTTCAAGTTTAAATCACTTTCCAAAGGGAATGGCTTTTATCTCTGTACTATTTACCTAGAACCTGCTCACTCTGACTGTGGGGCACAGAAATTAACTGGAAATGTGACCCTTTCATGGGATAAGAGCATTGTAAAGGCAGTGGTACAATGGAAAAAGCATCAGCTTTGCAGATGAGAGACTGCAAGTTTTTGGGCAAGTTGTACTACCTCCCTGAGCCTCAGTTTCTTCATCAGTAGCATGGACATAAAAAGATCACTTTTTTCTTTTTGCTGGGTCATCTGCCTTCTGAGTATGTGTCATTGGAAAATCTTAGCTACAAAGGTTTGGAAATGTGATTTCATAGCTGAGCACATTGCCCCATCCATCAATATAGAGGTTGTATTTATTTTTCAAAAGGGACAATTGGGCAGACTAGAAGTCTCTGCAACATGGATGCAGAATAAGAATGGTAGTGGTGGTACTAGTGTGTACATGTGTGTGCATTGGGGAATAGAAAACGGCAGAGAAAATGTGATAATCACAAGTTTCTGGATGTGATTCCATTCTCTGGATGGCCTGAGAATGTTTGAGCCAAGCAGATAGGCTCCTGAAATAGATGGCAGTCTGGGTGTGAAATTGTAGTAATAATAATATCTCTGTCTAGGTTTTGAAGCACTTTATGTACATGGTTATATTTAAATCTGACAGTCAGGAAAGGTAAAAGAAGACGTGTTTGTTACCACTTCATTGATGAGAAAGTTTAGGCTCAGAATTATTAAACCCAAGAGTACATTACCAGTTAGTATTTAGCTACAGTTAACCTTAGTTTTTTGATGCCCAACTGATCTCCTTAATGGAGCCAAGCAAGGTTATAGAAGAAATGGAAAGATAAAGATACTTTTGTGTACTTTAACAATTGCAATAACTTAGGAAACATAAATTGTAAACAGGGAGATAACAATCCAATTTTGCAAACAGTATAAAGATTTCATTACCCATCTACCTGGGTTCAAATCAACATGCTCTTGTTTACTAGCTTGTGTGAACTTGGGTAACATACTTAACATTACTTTTCCCCCCATATTATGGGCTAGTAGTACTCACCTTGTAGAAACTTTTTAAAGATGAAGAACAAAGAATAGTGATAAGCATATAATAAGAAATATGTGTTTGCTGTTTCAGATAGACCATAGCTAACAGAAACAATTGAAAATTGAATTGAGATAGTGGACTGCAGAATAAACCCAGAAAAAAAAATCAATAGCTTTTCTATAAAGTAGTAATGAGCAGCTAAAAGTGTGAAAGGAAAATGGTCTCGATAGCAATAAAGTACAAAATAGCTGAGAACTATAAATGTAAAATGTGTGGGACCAACTTCTGTTGCATCCATGTGCACAAACTTTATTTTCCCCACTGCCTCAAATGCATGTTCAACAGCTGCACCAAAGCAACAGTATGATTGTTATGCAAAAATACTTTCGATAAAAAGAGAATCATTTGTTGTATGCCAAACAAAGATTAAGAGTTATTCCAGGAAACAGAAAAAATTACACCAAACTCTAAAGCATTGAGAACATAGGTTTTATAAAGTAAGGACTCAAAGACATGTAAGAGATAGTAAAGGCAAAGCCAGCAAAAGCACAAAAAGAAGGTAAAACCTTCACAAAATGAAATCCCAAATTAGAAGCAACAGGATGCAAGTCAACCGTGTAGAAAATTGGGTCTTGACTTAGAGGCTAGCTTTGGGGAAAAGTTCATAGAATTCAGGGAATAGGACAAAGACAAAAATGGTTGGAAAGAATAATAGTGGTCAGGAAGAAAATGGTCAGGAAAACAGAGAATTGGCATTGGACTACGTGGACTTTCTGAAAAAAATAAAGAAAAGAAAAGACCATAAGGAACTAAAAGCGTTGTATTTCCTTGACCTCATATTATCAGTAATTTCAAGATTGCACCACTGATTTAAAAATATCTTTTCAGTAAAAAAAGGAATGACAATAAATATATTAAATGATTGTATCACTTATAAGACATTTTTCAGTTTGAGAAAGAGTAAAATATAAAAGAGACATATTGTGACGGAAGAAGTATGGAATTAGATGAAAGGCTTCCCAAAGTAAAAGGACATCAGAATTGGCAGCTCAAAAGTCCCATCATGTTTCATAAATAAATAATATTAACCTGGCATTATTTAAGAACAAAGATAAACTATCAATGCGGAAAATAAAAGATAAATTAGGCTGGCCATATAAATTATCTCAGGAGTATCAGATTCCAGAAGACAACGGTAAAGAGCTTAGAAGGAAAATGAAAAGAACAAGACCCAAGAGTTCTATAGCCATGTTCTATGTATGGCTTGTATTATGTTGCTATTAGGCAGCACTGCTTTAGATTGCTCTAGATGTCAAGCTGAAAGGTATCAAAAAAAGGACATTCTCAGCTACGCTAGAGCACAGTAAATATAGCCTAACCTTTTGCCACTCAAGTATTTTCGGAGGACCAGCATCTTCTAGGAGCTTGTCAGAAGGCAGAAACTCAGGGCCCGTTGCAGAGCTATTGTATCAGAACACATAATATAATATAACATTATAGTATATATGTTATCTAATATGCATCAAAATCATATATGTTATATATATAATCTACTATAAATAAATATGTAAAAACAAATTTATAAATTTATATTAATAATTATATATATTTATTCATAGTAGATTATTAATGACATTGATTAGAGTTGCCAGTTTATTGGGGTAATAAAAAATAGGTCAAGTTGGTTTTATTACTGTTTTTAAAGCCCCTATGCACTTCTTCATGCCTATCTTTAGTCCACACTACTCCCACCACCTTCCCTGGTACACCACTCTTATGACTTCATAATTTATCATTCAAACTGGGCACTCAGAAATTATACATTTACCCCAACCAGGGCACATAACTGGGTTGCAAGTCAGGTTTCCAGCCAGGTCTGTAGCTGGAGGCAAGTGAAAGACAGCCACACGTTAATGTCTCTCTTCCTCTATGCCTCTCTCCCTTCCTCTCTCTCTAAAAATAATAAATAAAATCTTTAAAATAAATTATACATTTATTGAGGTATAATTTATATATAATATAATGCATCAATTTTAAGTGTACTGTGAGAACTGTTTTGCCAAACATGTACTTCTATGTAAACAAAATCAATATACAGAGTATTTCTACCATCCTGAAAGGGTCCCTATTGTTTAAACTAAGGGCACATTTTTAGGTTCATAGAAAAATTGAGCAGGAGATGGTTTCCATATTCCTCCTGCCCCCACAAATGCACACATATAGTCTCCCCCATTCACTCACCCAAGTGATACATTGGTTACAATTGGCCAACATACACTGACATACAATTATTACTCAAAGTCAATAGGGCACAGAGGGTTCACTCTTGGTGGTGTACTTCCTGTGGGTTTGATAAATGTATCATGCAGAATAGTTTCACTGCCCTAAAACCCTCTATGCTCTGCCTATCCATTCCTCTTCTCCCACAAACTTTGGCAACCACTGTTCTCTTGAGATAATTTCCTTTGCCAGAATTTCATATAATTGTAATCATACAGTATGTAGCCTTTTCAAATTGACTTCTTTCACTTATTAATATGCATTTAAGTTTGTTCCATGACTTTTCATGGCTTGATAGCTCATTTCTTTTGAGCTCTGAATAACATCCCATTGTCTAGACGTACACAATTTATCCATTCACCTACTGGAGAACATCTTGGGTGCTTCCAAGTTGGGTAATTATGAAGAAAGCTGCCATAAACATCTGTGTGCAGTGTGTGTTCATAAGTTTTCACCTAATTTAGGTAAATACTAAGGAGCACAGTTGCTGGATTGTATGGTAAGAATATGTATTATTTTGTAAGCAACTGCCAACCTGTCTTCCAAAATGCCTATATTGTTTTGCATTCTCACTAGCAATGAATGAGAGTTCCTATTGCTTCATATCTTTCCTAGCATTTTGATTGTCAGTGTTTTGGATTTTCACCATTCCAGTAGATGTGTAGTGGTAGCTCGTTGTTTTAACTTGCAATTCATTAATGACATATGATTTGTAGTGTCTTCAAATACTTATTCCCCTTCTAGTATATCTTCTTTGATAAGGTGTCTGTTTAGATTTTTTGCCCATTTTTAAATTGGGTTATTAATTTCCTTACTGTAGACTTCTAAGAGCTTTTGGTGTATTTTACATAACAGTCCTTTATCAGATATATCTTTTGCAAGTATTTTTCCCTAGTCTGTGGCTTGTCTTTTCATTCTCTTGACAGTATCTTTTGTAGAACAGGAGTTTTAAGTTTAATAAAGTACATTTTATCCATTATTTCTTTTATGTATCTTGCCTTTGGTGTTATATCTAAAAAGTCATCATCAAGCCCAAGGTTTTATGTATAGATTTTTTCTGCTACCTCCTAGGAGTTTCATAGTTTTACATTTTACATTTAGGGTTGTGATCCATTTCAACTTAATTTTAACAAAGGGTATAAGGTCTGTGTCTACATTCTTTTTGTTTGCTTGTTTGTTTGCATGTGGATGTCAAGTCGTTCCAGCATCATTTTTTGAAAAGACTATTAATTTATCCATTTTATTGCCCTTGCTCCTTTGTCAAAGATCAGCTGACTCTATTTGTGTGGGTATACTTTTCTATTCTGTTGCATTGATCTACTTATTCTTTCACCAGTACTGCACTGTCTTAAAATTTTTTTGTTTTTTTGTTGTCGTTGTTTATTTAGTTTTAGAGAAAGGGGAAGGGAGGGAGAAAGAGAAGGCCAGAAACACCATTGCATGGTTGCCTCTTATGCGCCTCCTGCCACAAACTGGGGACCTGGTCCGCAACCCAGGCATGTGCCCCAACTGGGAACCAAACCCATGACCCTTCAGTTCACAGGCCAACACTCAATCCACTGAACCACACCAGCTAAGGATATATCATCTTGATTATTATAGTTTTATAGGAATGTCAGGGTTCTGACTTCACTCCCCTCCTTCAATATTGTGTTATCCATTCCAAGTCTTTTGCTTCTTTGTACACATTTTATAATCAGTTTTTCAATATCTACAAATAGCTTGCTGGGATTTTGATTAGATAGTGTTGGATCTATGCATCAATTTGGGAAGAAATGACATTTTGACAATTTTGTGTCTTTCCTCTCTCCCAGCTTGGTTGGGTTCAAGTAAAATCCCACTAGGTTAAGCACTATTAAAATAGTTTTGCCTGAGAGCAGGCCTTGTTAAGAAGTACAGAAGACTCTGGAATATTTTGGAAGGGCTCTTTTCTCCTCCCGCTGCTGGAAGGAAGCACTGGAGTTTTTTCTCAGATCTCAACTGTGAGAACTTAGAGGGTAAAACTTAACAGAAGTGTAGGTGCCACCCTAACACTGTGTCATGGCCTAGAGTTTTTAACTCTCACATCTGTCAGCACTTAACCTCCAGGAATTTTCAATTTTAGTTCAGGTTTTCCTATCAGCACTGGTTCCCACAGAGGTCTCTGTTCCTTTGAATTGTGATTTTCTGTAACTGCCTGTCTGTCTCTCCCATTTTGGGACAGTGGTACCCTGTGATCTCACGTCTTTTTTTTTTTTTTTTACACCTTGTTTTCTATATATCAGTGGCTATTTATTTTTATTTATTTATATATTTGAAAAAGATTTTATTTTATTATTTTTAGAGTGAGGGGAAGGGAGAGAGGCAGAGAGGGAGAGAAACATCAATGTATGGTTGCCTTTCACCTGCCTCCAGCTACAGACCTGGCTGGAGACCTGGCTGGCAACCTGGTTATGTGCCCTGGCTGGGAATTGAACCAGTGACCTTTGGGTTCACAGGCTAGCACATTATCCACTGCGCCACCAGCCAGGGCTTGATCTCACTTCTAATGGATATATGAAGAGTTCATGATTTTCAGCTTCTTCTGCTTTGTACCTGCTATTAGGAGGACAGAGCATTGACTTTCAAGCTCCTTATATGCCAAACTGAAAACTGGAAGTTCTGGGATAGTTTTAAGAGAGAAACAAGCTACTGTTATTACCCTGGAACAAAAGTCATATACTGGCATTGTCCTGGGAAACTGCACCATATATTTGAGTTTATTTTTTTCTCCTCAATTTTTACTTTACTCAGGAAAATTTAATTTTTTAATTAATTTAAAAAAGATTTTATTTATTATTTTCAGAGAGAGGGGAAGGGAAAGAGGCAGAGAGGGAGAAAAACATCAACATATGGTTGCTTTTCACCTGCCTCCAGCTACAGACCTGGCTGGAGACCTGGCTTGCAACCTGGTTATGTGCCCTGGCTGGGAATCGAACCAGCGACCTTTGGGTTCACACACTGGCACCAATCCACTGAGCCACCCCTCAGGGCTCTATCATTTTAAATTTAAGAATAAATTTAAAATATCCTTAATCCTACATCCTAGAAATGAATGCATTTGACATTTTGAAAAATTGGAATCTTACTTTGTATATGCAACTGTGCATTTACCCCCTAAGTTACTGTACCCATTTAATTAAATTTAGCAAGCATTTACTTGTTTGGCATTTTATTAGGAGAATCCCAAATAGAAGAAAATATGGTCCATTCTCTTGTACTAAACATACGCTAAAGATGGATGAGAGAATATGTACATAGACACAAAGAATACAGCTGAATAAAATATGTACCACAGCTTAAAAAAAATAGTGTATAACGTGCCAGCCTGCGAACCCAAAGGTTGCTGGCTCGATTCCCAGCCAGGGCACATAACCAGGTTGCAAGCCAGGTCTCCAGCCAGGTCTGTAGCTGGAGGCAGGTGAAAGGCAACCATACATTGATGTTTCTCTCCCTCTCTTGCTCTCTCCTTTCCCCTCTCTCTAAAAATAATAAATAAAATCTTTTAAAAAGATACTGGTATAGACTGAGTGTTGGGAGCAGATGGGAACACAGAAGGTGGATGAGGTTACAGCAGTTAGGGAGTAGGTTGGGCAGGTCTTAAAGTGTAGCTGTGATTTGAATTTGTGCATTAAACAGGACTATTCATGGAAAGGAAAAAACAGTGTGCATACCATGGTGTTTAGTCAGCTCCAGAGCGATAGGGAATTTGAGAGCTCTCTAGCGAGTTCTCATAATTGCAACAGGAAGGAATCATCATAGAAGTCCCAATCTTGCATAGCCCAGCATGTATCAAAGCACCATCAAAGGTGACCAAGTGTATACTGAAGGATTCTTTTGCAAGGGAATTATCAAACCATGGGATATCAGACTAAGCACAAATGGGAATTATTGGCTGAGATATCTAAAAATGTCCAGAGGTTGGTCAGACTGATGAAGATTTTGATGTCATCACAAACATGTGTCTCTTGATCTTGAGGTCCTCCTTCATGGTAGCATGGTAGCCAGAAACTGTAGCTTTTTGTAGAGTTCAGATGGGGAAATGACTTGCCCTTTTGTTCTTACCATCTTTCAGGACCTCTTGGTCCTTTGGTGGCAAAAGGAGAGAATGAGAGAAATTAAACTTCATGGATTTAGCATGCAATTTGGGCCATGTCTGACTTAGGATTTAGCAGTGTAAACCTCCAATAAACTGTTTACATACCTATTTCCAATCCAGCAGGCTCAAGACGTAACACCAATGCTTTTGGTGTGTTATTATAACTTACTAAATATTCACAGTTTTCTTTTAGTGTTTGAAGCTGTAAGAAGGCTACAAGCTTTGTATTTCACTAAATTAAGCTTTTTTGTTTTCTTGATTAACCAAATCACTTTTAGAACTCATGACTTATATTGTAAAACAGACTGCCCCATAACAAATATAGTTTACCATTCGAAATGGGCAAGATTTGTCTTCCCAGACATTTATGATCCAAAGAATGTTATCAAAAGAAAGGAGATGGTTAGTCATTATTTCACCATTACTCTCTTATTTTGTCTCCTGGCAAAGGCTGTGGAGTTTTGGTCCCCATCTCTATGTGGCTGACCTACATGTGGTGAATGTCCCATAGGAAATAGTGAGGTCAGCTGATTGCTGCCCAGTATTCAATATGTAGAGCCTTCTCTCCAGATGTGCAAGTTGGCTATTGATTCCTCCTGAAGTGAGTTTAGGGTGCTCTTCCCTCAGAGAGGCTAGCTTTGAATTCCAATCAGCCTCTGGGATTTTGAGCATTTGAAAGTGTGAGAATGAATAGCTTAGTTTACTTGGAAGCTACTTGATCTTGAAGCTTCTTTGTGCCCTGAGTCTGGTTTGGGGTATGCATTCACCAAAATGGCCAGTTAACTTCCCCAGTGCATCACTCTTCATGCTTCTCTGTCTGCCTCGTAGCCTTCCATCATAGCATGAAGGGATGAGAGACTTTGGGGTTAGGAGGAACCTTTAAGATGTGTTTCAACCCTCTCATAAATATTGGGCCCCCCATTCTAATATCTTGGGACTGCAACACCCCAATCTTTCCTTCACTTTTTCTTTATTTTGGGAAAGTTGGCAACTTAGTACTGGCCACTAGCTTCCTGTCCCAAATGTCAAAATGCCACAGGAGAGAATAGGAGGTTGAGCCATCGAAGAACCAAGAGCAAGAGTAACAACAGGGCCTGGGGTAGAAGCACTTGGACAAAAGGTGGGCTGGGAGGGGGGTTGGGAATGGTGAGCACTGGAGGTTTCCTGTTGTGGGAGGCTGTCCTCTTATCCCCATCTTCCCTGGGGAAACACAAGCTTTCACTCTATCCTTGGGAACACATTACTAGTCAAGAGGATGCAAACACTCAAAACTTAGATTTCTCTTTAAGTCACAAGTAATATGAAGGAAGGTTTAGTATTTTACTATAATGCATACATTAAGGAAGAAGGTCTCCAATAAACAGCCGAACTTTATATGTCAAAGAACTAGAAAAAGAAAAAACTTAGCCCAAAGTTAGTATGGAGGAAATAATAAGGACTGGAGCAGAAATAAGTGAAACAGCATAGGAAAAATATAGAAGTGATTACCAAAAATGAGAGCTGATTCTTTGAAAAGATGAACATTGACAAACTTTTAGGTAGGCTCAGTAAAAAAGAGAGGACTCAAATAAATGAAATGATAGTATGTGAATTATATCTCAATAATAAAATTAATGAATAAGTAAAATACATGGTTTATTGGAATACGATGAGTGTAGATTTGAAAGTCATTGTTTACTTGATTCAGGCACTAACTACTGGGAGCCTGGTAAGTGGATCCTCCTTAGCAAATCAAGGGTTTAGTCTAAATGATCTACAGGGTCTCTTCCAAATTTAGTTTCCAGCGATTCTCTCAGTTTCCTGGGTAATCAGTAACTTCAAAAGAATTCTGGAAAAAAATCAACTCTAGTATAAAAACTAGCCCTTATACCTTTGGTATCTCATTTAAGACAGCTATATTTTTCAGTATTGGCCATTTGTTTCTATTTCCCTTTTTATAAAGAACAACTCGGGTTTGGTGGAATTTCTGTGATATTATAATTTCCCATGAGATTTCTGATGGACTGTAAACTGAGTGAAGAGAAATGTTGAAGTTAAAGTAATTTATAAAACTAATTACAACCATAAATGAGAGAACAGTTTCCAGAAAGGTTCAATAAAGGAAACACATGGATAGCTGTTGGCTTGCTTTTTTTTTTTGAACCAAGGTATGAACATATATAATAGTCATTGTTGGCATAAATATAGAGGGCAAAGAATAGGGACTGCATACATTTCATGAGGACACAGATTTTGCATAAGGCTTATTGCATGGTTAAGAACTTGGGCTCTGTAATCACTTTGTCAGGGTTAGGATTCTGACTCCACCACTTAGCAAGCCACTCCTCACCTATTTTCCTGTCACATAGCTGTAGTAAGTATACTTCCCTGGAAGGCTGTGGTGAGGAGTAAATTAGATGATAGCTATAAAACACATAGAAAGTCTCTGAGCTGTGGTAAGCGTTCAGCAAATATTAGCATTGTCTATTTTCAACAAATATCCGAATGCTTGATGAATGTTTCAAATACACTTGGCATTGCTTGACAAATACTTGTGCTCTAATTCACCTTTCCCAGTAGTTATTTCTTATTTTACAATGAGATTTTCAAAATGTAAATAACATTGTTTTTACAGAATAAAAGCAAGAGACCTTCACTAACAAAATGAAGAACCTGCTAATTATATTTGTCCTAATCCTTTGGACTGGAACATTGGCATATCAGAGCCCAGGTACCAGTATATTTTATGTTTATTATTATTATTTAGGAAATTAAACAATTTTATGTCTCAACAAACTGTTATTCGAGTAAGTAAAAACAAGGCATTTATTTATTTACTGAAAAATCAAAGGGGATGGATGTAATACAACAACAATAAAATTTAAAAAAAAAATCAAAGCACACAGCACTTAGTTGTAGATGGAGGTATACAATATCAAGCTAACATCACCTCTTAAGAGATGACAGAAAGTCATGGGAAAAAGTCATGAATCATGCTACATCTGGCTAGAAAAGCTTTAATTATTCATTGATTTGCTTCAATCCTAGTGTTTCCTGTCCCTATGAATAGAGTCAACTCATTTGTTTTGTAGGTTAGTTTCCATCTTGGCCTTAATAAATAAATATAGATAGATTAGCTAGATACATAGATACATAGAAAGATGATAGATAGGTTTTTCTACTCTCTTGATACCTCAGAATTTCCAGGTAAATTTCTGAGTTACTTGGAAAGAAGGTTGTTGGACATATACCAGAACATCACTAATTTCCAGAGTGCAGTTAGTGATCTTGACTGTTAAAGTATAGACGCTGGTGGTGCATCCCCTGGCTCAGACTCTCTTTATCTGGCTGGTACACCAGTGCCCCCGCCCTTGCCCCGCACCATCAACCACTGTGAATATTGCTGTATTGCCTGTTGATAGCTCATAGCTGTACTCATCAGTCTCAGGAGAATTGCTTTCAGCTTTCACAGAGCTACTTTACTCAGGAGGTTTTGTCCAAAAGCCCATTCCTTATTGCGAATTCCCTGTGATGGTCTGCAGCCAATGTGACTGATAGGATAGTACAAAAAACTGTCACTCTGGTCTCAAAGTATAATTGATACCCCAGAGTCCCCTTCAAGCAAGCCAAGGGTAGACATCCTGTTTTGCTCCTCTCCTGCATCCCTTACCCTCTTTCCCCCCATTCAAGCCCTCCCCCAAATCCCTGTCTCAGATCTGCTTCTAAGCATCCAACCCAAGACGACTGCTTAATATTATTTTTAAAGGTTGCTGTTACTCCATAGATCACTTGGGGACTTTCTGGTCCCCAAGAAAGTTTCTTTTTTAGTACAATATCAGAGTTTGGGGTTCAACAACCAAAAACAGGAAAAACTATGTTGATTCCTTCTGGCATAAAGTTGAAAAAATAATTGTTGGCTTATTTACTAAAGTTCTTTGATTTGACATTTTAGCAAAAAGAAATCTAGTTTCTTTTGTTTGACATCCAGAAGGCACTGTCCTTGGGGTTCTAAGTTGCCCTTAATATTAACTAGGATGTAGTCTCAAATGAGCCTGTGGTCTGAAATATAAAGGCTGAATAATCACTTTGTTGGGGTTTGTCATTTTATTTTGATAGGCCCAGGCCCTCAGTATGCAGATGTCGTTTTCCTGGTGGACAGCTCTGATTACATGGGAGTTAAGTCCTTCCCTTTTGTGAAAACATTCATCAACAAGATGATCAACAGTCTCCCCATAGAGGCCAACAAATACCGTGTGGCCCTGGCCCAGTACAGCAACGTTCTCCACAATGAATTCCAGCTGAGCACCTTCAAGAGCAGGAACCCCATGTTGAACCATCTCAAGAAGAATTTTGTGTTCATGGGCGGCCCCCTGCACCTAGGAAATGCTCTCCGGGAGGCTCACAGGACCTACTTCTCGGGAACTGCCAACGGGAGAGATAAGAAACTGTTCCCCCCGATTTTGGTGGTCCTGGCTTCGGGCAAATCTGAGGATGACGTGGAAGAGGCTTCCAAGGCTCTGCGGGAAGATGGGGTGAGAATCATCTCTGTGGGGTTGCAGAAAGCCTCTAAGGAGAACCTCAGGGCCATGGCCTCACCCCAGTTTCATTTTAACCTGCGGACGGTCAGAGACCTCAGCACGTTCTCCCAGAACATGACACAGATCATCAAGGATGTGATTCAGTACAAGGAGGAAGAGGAGGACACTGACATAAAAGGTAAGAAAGCTCTTAGGTTGAGTGGGCCCCAATCCCCTTGTGGTCTGAGCTGCTTCTGACCACCCTCCTCTTCTGGCTTTCATAATAGGCCAGATTGAAGTTCTGGAAATTTCTACCCACCACAGTCTACCCTTACTCACTTCTGCTTTTCGCTTGTGCTATTTTCTGTGGCAGGAATCCTCTTGCACTCTTTTGCTTTCTTAGAGCTTGAATCACTTCTGTCATTATTTAAATCTCAACCATGTTGTCATATCCTCTTGGAAGGCTTTCCTTTCAAATTTCATTTTGGGTCTCACAGTACCCTGTGTGCACATGATGACAGGAGCACTTGCCATGCTATGTAATTAACAATTTCTGTCTTTGTCCCCATGTCCTCCCAACCCCCACCCCACCAGTTAACTGGTAGCACCTCGAAGGAAGAATTGGCAACTTATATTTATATATCCCTGTGTTCTTTGGGCCTACAAGTGCCTGATAATGAGCTGGTGTTCTAGTTCTTACTGAGTGAATACATGACAGTCTTACAGGTAAAGAAATAGGATACTCATTCTCTTTTCCTCACAGTCCTGGCACAGTGTGGGCCACATGATCAATATTCAATAAATGCCTATCAATGAATAGATAGCAACACTAAATGGAAACAGTAGCCTTAGAATGAGCCAGGTAGAGAAGGAGATCCCTTCAGCTGTATTAGTAATGCCAAGCAGGATGCTCTAGTCTTGAGCCCCACACGTGCTGTGCTCGTCCATCCCACCTTCATTACCTTTTCCTTAACCAATATCCAGGTATGCTGAAGTGGGATGTTTAGCTCATTCTTCCTCCCAGCCCTGGGATCGTTTTGTGCTTATATTTTTCACATCTAAGACACACATTTTAACAATTTTTAATATTAGGGTGTGTCTTTCAGTTGTGCTTTAAAAGAAATGCCTGAAGACTGCTATTCAATAAGAGTGTAGCTTACAGTAGATGGGATCTTGGAATTGAAGAATTATTGGAAATATTTGCGACAAGTTTATGGGTGAATGAAATCAATTAAAAGCAGCTCAGATTGAACTGATTCAGTACCTTCACGTGTAATTGAAGCTCTCAGCTATCATATTCCCTGATGTGAAATTCTCCCCAACTTACTTTCTGAAGTGATGGCACAGACCTGCCCTCTCAGGTGCCATATCCATGTTGTTGTCTGTGTGTACAAAGCTGCTTGAGAGCAGCACCTTATCCCAGTCATTGTAGCTAGTTTCCTTTAGGAGGGAATAGTGATTCCCAGGCCAGATAGCCATCTATTATCTCTAGCCTTACACCACCAGAACTGCCCATTGCCACAACTGTCTTCCTTTCAGCCCCTGGGAAATCCCTATATTTTGTGCAGAAAAGTAAATGACCTCCTCACCCACGTGCATTCTTGATTCCTGAGACCAGAAAGAGAATTCCTTATGCCCCTATGGCTCACAACTTCACACTTGAGAAATGCTGTATTTGTGTCTTAAGTATGTTTTCTATGAAGACACCCAAACAGAAGACTCTTGAGCACAATTAGTGACCCCAAGAAGCATTAGTACGGAATAGGTGAAATGAGATAGGGAGTTATACATGTGGTGTCGATGAGCAGGTAAAACAGGCCAGTGCAACTTAAAGGAGGTCCTCAGTAAGTGTGCTGTACTGATGAGAGGCTCCAGTCATTTGCTCTAGAGTAAGGTAGAAAGAGCCCCCAGCATAATGGATTTTCCTGGCTGCTTCTGTGCTCAGGTGGCCATGGTGGGCTATTAGAGCAGGTGCTATGTAGGTCTAAGACTCAAAGAAGTCACCTGGTATAGTACTAAGTGCCCTGAACATAAGGTCAAAAGATCCACACAATGTCACTTGCTGGCTATGTGACCTTGAAGAAGCAATGTCATCTCTCTGAGCCTTGCATCAGCATTTTCATATGTAAGACACGGGAATGGGGATGACTTGAAATTTCCTTCCTGCTCTATCATTCATCAATTTCTTGGCTATAGCTATGGGCTGATTTTGTAGTCAGACCAGGCTGGACCTCAATAACAAATAAACTTCCTGAATAATAAGAAACTTACTTACTTCCCTTATAATACCATAGGGCCAGTGCTCTAGATGACCAGTTATGCTTCTTCTATTTAGATACTTAGGTTGGTGGTGGCTCCTCCATATTCCAATATGATTTCCGTGGTGTCCTGGAAATTGGTATAAAGCTTGTGGAAGGAATGAAAGATGAAAAATCACTCATGGGAAGGTTTTATGGGCTAAGCCAATCTTAGTCCCATGGTCCTAGCTAACTCCAAGTGAGGCTAGGAAATCAGATCTAGTTCTACATCCAGGAAAAGGGAGTGGATTTTAGTATGTAGAAGGCTCTGCTATAGTTATCATCCTTGAGGCACCAGGGAGTCCCTTCCCCTCCACTCTTCTCATCCCTCACTCCTCCTGTCTTGGGGGTGGGGTGGGAGTGGGGAGAGAATAGAAAATTCTTATGGCATGTTTGCATTCTTCCCCAGAGGAAAAACCTTCCTGTTACCCTTCACCCTGGGGACCTTGGAGATTTTCCAACCCTCAGGCGGCTACTCAGCCTGAGCTCTCTAGGCCAATAAGGCTCTTCCCCTTTCTTAGAGGGTTCTGTGTGCTGAATGTGCTTCCCTGATTCCTAATTTACTTCACAGCAGTATGGTACAAGGTTATCCTTGCCTTTAGAGGTTAGGAATAAGGGCTTTGCTCTGGAGTTTGGAAGGTCTGTGTCAAACCCTGGCTTGACCCTTCAGAGCCTTGAGTAGGTTCCTTAACCTACTAGCTTCAGCTTCCTTACCTATAAAATGAGGATAAAAGTGATTAGTTTATGATATGGGTAAGATGGTTTGTATGGCATTTGGCACAGAGGTTACTACTATTCATAATTTTCAAATAAACAGTAACTCGGCCGGTCATGCTGAGGGTTTGTTTTAGTCAACTGTGTGGGGTTCAGAGTACACTGGCAGGGAATTGGGAATTATTTTTAATTCCACAAATAGTTTTGGATTCTCACCAGGCACCAAGTACAGTAGGGACCAAGATAAGTAAGACATGCCTTCTGGCTTCTAGAGCTCACAATCCTAATGGGGTAGTTCTTGGCAAGATTGAGTTCATCACTTGGCTACACTTCCCTCAGTTGTGGTTTTTCCACCTGCACTTTGAGTAGGAGGTTTATACACATATGGTATACTCTCCCCTTGATTGCAGGTTCATATAACCTAGAGTTTACCTGACGTCTCAAATAGTATCCCAACCTTAGCATGTCTGAAATGGAATTCTTGATTTCTTCCTGCATCTTATTCTTCCCACTATCTTCCCTATCTGGGAAAAAGACACCATCAATAACTGCTCAGCTTTTTGGGTCAAAAAACTAGGAGTCTTCATTTTCTCTTTGTCTCTCAGCACTTGCATTCAATTTATTATATAGTTCTCTTGGTTCTACCTCTATTTCATGTGTCAAAACTACCCTTGTTTCATTGTATGCACTCTTATCCTTGTCTAAGAACCCTTATCTCTTTCCTGGACTAGGACAGCTGTTTCTTAATTGAGATTCCTGAATTCATAATTTCTCCTTAGCAGCTGGAATGACATTTAAAAGATTTAAATACGATCATGTGACATCTTTACAATTTGGTCCCTACCTCCCCCTAATCTCTTTCATCACTGTTCCTGTTCCTCACTGGCTCCAGCCACTCCAGGCTTCTTGTTCCCTCCTTCTATTGTTCATTTGCCAGAGTTCATCTTTCCTCAGAAGAACATGTGGCTAAATCCTTCTCATCATTCGTATCTCCACCCAAATGTGATTCTCCCAGGGAGGTCTTCCCTGACTTCTTTATGTCTCAGAAAAGCTAGTCCCTACTTTACATTCCCAGCGTAGTAACTCACTTGATTCACCTGTTTTATTTCCTTGCTAGCACTCATTACTGTCTGAAATAATATAATCTAGTCCTCTATCCTGACCATAAAATGTGAGCTTCCCAAGGTCAGAAATATTTTGAACTTATCCCTGTGTCACAGCGCTTGGGAATGGTGGCAGTAGATATGTAGGTGGTGGTGGTAACGGTAAAGGTGGTGGTGGTGATTCTGGAAGTGGAGATGGTGGTGGGGGTGGCAGGGGTTGGTTGGTTGTTACTGTCAATGGTGGTTGTTGGTGATTGTTGATTGGTGGTAGTCACAGTGGTGGTGATGGCGGTTATGAAGATCGTGGTGGTGGTGGTGGGGGTATTGTAAGAAAATTGGTAAGAAACACTCTTCAGGTAGAGGAAACAGCAACACAAAGCCTCAGAAGTCAATCACCTTGTGAGACTTGTTCAGAATTTATATTTTTATTTATTAAGAGGAAACAATGCTAACCTCATCTGTCATGACTACCTCTATTTTCACTAATCCTTTTGGCAACCTGTCAAGTGCCTTTCTCGCTTTCTCATGCTTTTTTCTGTCTCTGTAGCTGCCTTACCCTCGACCTGTGAGAAGGACTCACTGGCTGACCTCGTGTTCCTGGTGGATGAGGCCGTTGGGACCAGACAAAATCTAAGGAACCTGCAGATCTTCCTGGAGAACATCACCACCTCCCTGGATGTGAAGGATGACTGCATGCGGCTTGGTCTTATGAGTTACAGCAATGAAGCCGAGACTATTTCTTTCCTGAAATCAAGCACCAATCAATCTGCATTTCAGGAGCAAATCCAGAAGCTTACTCTCCGGGCTGGGAACTCCAATGCTGGGGCTGCTATTGAGAAGTTGAGGGTAGAAGGCTTCTCAGAGGCAGGTGGCAGCAGAAGGGCCCAAGGAGTGCCTCAGGTGGCGGTCCTGCTCACTAATAGACCCTCAAGTGATGAGGTGCGTGACTCCGCCATGAAACTTCGTTTGGATGATGTAACTGTGCTTGCAGTGGGCATCCAAGGGGCTAATGATTCTCATTTGGAAGCAATAGTATCTTACCCTCCAGGTCAATCGGTTTCCATGCTGCAGTCCTATGCAGACTTGGGATATTACAGTAAGAACTTCCTGAAAAAGGTCCAGAACACAATATGGTCCCAGATTTATACTCGTGCTGAACAAGTGGATCTTGACAAGACTGGTATGTTTAAAATATATATATATATATATATTTTTTTTATTATAAAAGTTACATGAGTAATTGCCTAGGGCTGGGACAGGAGTGAGTACTGATTAGATAAAGGAACTTTAGAAATTATGAAAGTGTTCTGAAACTCATAATTGCAATGTTTGAGAGCCACTGCTTTTAGTGAATTTGTCATGGACTAAGAAGATGGTGGCCAACTTTGTCATTTCAAAATTATAAACACAGGGAAGCAATCAGTATTGACTTAGTCCCTGCCCTATTTACTACTTCTGGCACACAGTAACATTCAATTTATTAAACAGAACTTCACTAAGTCAAGGGGAGGCTCACATTAATGAAACCAAGGGACTAATGTATAGGAAATGATTGATAAATATCTTCATAGTGAAAACTATCAATGCCTAGGGCCTGGGCATTCATGCCCTCTGAGAAGTAAGTACATTTTCTCTCTGTAGTCATGACAGAGGAGAAGCTAGATTATAATTAAGACTGTCAGAGGTTATGAGATCACAGCAAGGATTTAGTTTTATCATTGAAATGTCTAGTGTCATCCAATTGAGTGGATGACTCTATTTTAAAATCAAATACATAGATCTCTATCTTTCTCTCTCCATATATATAACTGTAGATCTCTATCTCGCTAACTGTATATAACTCTGGGGGCAGGCCATCAGGGGACACATTCTTCTTCAACAATGTCCAACTGAACGTTTTGTGCTATTGGAAATGTTCTATAATTACACTGTCAATAGGATAGCCATTAGCCACATGGGGCTGTTTAGCACCTGAAATGTGGCTAGTGTGACTAAAGAGCTGACTTAAATTTTATTTAATTTTAAAATAGTTTCAATTTAAGTTTACATTTTACTAGCAACATGTGACTTGGACAGCCCAGCTCTAGATGGGGTTAAATGGGCATGGCCACAGTTACCCTCTGTAACTCACATTTTTCTTTCCATCCTTGATGAGCATCAATGCCTTGTTTCTAAAAAACACCTAGTTCTTCTTCATTAGGTATATAAACCAATTAATTATGGCTGCCATCCAGTTTTGCTGGCCTGGGATCAAATCTGTCTTTTGCAAATAATTGCTCATCTTTGCCCTGATGTGTTAATTTCATAGCTTAATTCTCAAGGTCAAACTACAGTATTTCCAGTATTTCTAATTTCTTAAGGACCAACTCCTGATAGCTTGAAATACTGTCAATAGCTATAACTTCCCAAAAAGCTGTCAAAGAAAATATTTCTAAAATGGCTAAATTGTCTTGTGTTTTAAAGATCTTTTCACATAACCAGATAATTGCATAAATAATTTAAATTTTAAAAGTATGCTGTTTCTCCTATCTGATCACAATGAACTAGGTAGTGCTGTAAATACACTATTAAGAAAATCAAAACACTTTTTAATAGAATCTGCTCTCAACAGAGTAGGAACATTGAGAACTCTTCTATTTAAAAAATTTTGATGAAATCATGTGATGTACCAGGTCTACTGGGCAGAAGCAGAGAACTAGGTAAGTCTCTACCTTGATGGAGCTGATATTCTGTAACATAAAACAGACTGTGTTCATAAACAAATGAATTAGTAAATTTTAGAAAACAATGGGAATACTAAAAATAGGGTAATAGGAGAGATAACAATTAATGTGCTTTAGTAGGAGAGAAGGAAAAGATTTTTTGAAGAATAGACATCTGAGTTGGCACTTCTATGATGAGATGAGAAGAAACCAGCCATATGAACCTTTGTGGGGAAGAATATTTCAAGAAGAGAGGAGGGCAAGTATAAAAGCCCTGTGGCATATTCAAAGCATAGGAAGAAGTCCAATGTGGTGGGGGCACAGTGAGTAAGATGAAGAATTACTGGAAACAGGGTCAAAGAGGAAAGCAGGGGAAAAGACCTGGCCAGTTTTTTATTTTTAAATTCTGAATGCAGTGATAAATCATTTAAATAGAAGTATAATATGATCTGGTTCTAGCTTTAAATATGTGTATTGTCCTAGTTGCTGTGGGAAGAGGAGGTTAGCTATTGGTGAAGTCATCTGTTCCACCCTGTTTCTCAAGAAACGATAGGGCATGACTGTCTGAAATTGTGGGTGACAATACTAAAGAAACTATTTTATTTATAGTCTGGAGACTTGGGAATCTAGTTCTTACTCTTTAATTTACTGGCTGTGTGCCCTTGGCTTTAGACAAACCACTAGGCCTCACTTTGTTTCAGTTTCCTCACAAGGTTACTGAAAATTTCAAAGGAGAAAATGGGCATGAATGGGCTTGATGAATTGTACAGGGTCTGAGCCAACCTGAAGTGTCCTCATTCCTTAGAACCTTCACAGCCTCATGTTCTTCCATAAACCCACTTGCAAATTTCTCTCCAGATTCTCTATAATTAATGAAGAATGCACTTTTTCTTTATTTACTTTTTTTTTTTTTTTTCAGGCTGTGTGGATACTAAAGAGGCTGATCTCTATTTTCTCATCGATGGCTCAACCAGCATCAGTGAAATGAACTTTAAAGAAATTAAGAAATTTATGTTGGGTGTGATAAACATGTTTAGCATTGGCCCAGACAAAGTCCGCATTGGCACTGTACAGTATTCTCATGAAAGGAGATTGGAATTTGATATCCA
Source organism: Noctilio leporinus (assembly GCA_004026585.1). Lineage (NCBI taxonomy): Eukaryota > Metazoa > Chordata > Mammalia > Chiroptera > Noctilionidae > Noctilio > Noctilio leporinus. The sequence continues at coordinate 43,626 of PVIW01004411.1, read as the reverse complement.
TGTTTATACTAATGATGTGGAGTTAAGACAGGCTATTTTGAACATCAAGCAACTCACAGGCAGTACTGCTACTGGGGACGCCCTGGATTTCATGCTGCCAATAATACAGAAGGGAAGGAAGCATAGGTCAAGAAGGGTTCCCTGTCACCTCATTGTACTAACTGATGGGATGTCCCAGGACAGTGTGCTGGAACCTGCTGAGAGACTAAGGGCTGAACAAGTCACCATTCATGCAGTTGGCATTGGGGCAGCTGACAAAACACAACTGATACAAATTGCTGGTACGGAAGAAAGGGTTAACTTTGGGCAGAACTTTGATTCTTTAGAAAGCATCAAAAACGAAATTGTGCGCAGCATCTGCACTGAAAAAGGTAAGCAAAAACAAAAAAGGCTTTATTTTCTGCACTTCATTAGTTGCTTTAGGAAGACTGATAGTCAGACTGAGACATGGGGTGATATGACCTGTTGTCTATGATTAATATTTTGCTAACTTCCCTTATCACCGTGGACACTGCCTTGGGGCCATGTTGAAAGTCAGAAGTAGGAAGGTTGCTAAGAATGTTGTGACCTTGACAAAGCCCATTGCTGTGGTGTAAGAGACTCTATTCTGTGTGTGTGTGTGTGTGTGTGTACTAATCAAGGCAGATGAATACAGTGGAAAGAAAATGAGCTCTGGCTTTAGGTATATTAGGATTCCACTCACTTTTCTATTATAGCTTCAAACTTCCTCCTCTATGAGGATAATACCCATACCAGAAAATTCTGACAGGCTTAGCATAATACACACCAGCCATTATCTCTCTATTATAAATGCATATCCTCATATATGCATAACTATTATTGTTTATTCTTATTATAACACATATTTGCATTTTTGTTTGGACTACAAATTAAGTAACAAAAGTTAGGAAGAAAATATCTTCAGATTCCTGTACCTGGTTATTATCTATCTTGATAATGGCCACTTACTAACTGAAGATTGTATATATTAATTGCTAGTATTAGCACATGAAAATATTATTTACTGAGAGGCAAAGGAGAAGGGAGCTGGAGTGAAAGAGTCCAAGTTCAGACCCCAGCTTTATTCCTTAATTGTGGGCTTAGAATAGGTTACTTACTGTCTACTTGCTTCGGTCCCTTGTGTGTAGCCTTATTGTGAAGCTTCAAGGTAATTATGCATGTGGAGCACTTACAGGAGTACCTAGCACATAGTAAATGTCACATAAAAGTTAGCTATTACAGAAATTTGTTAAGGTGTTGACAAATGAGGCAAGGAAAAGAATTCTCATTTATTTGAACTCACAAAAGTGAAAAATGTGCTGCAATGGTCTCTGAGTCACTCAAATCAAAAGTAAAATGCATAAGCAAATAAGTAACATTCCTCACCAATTCCTAAATCACAATTTTGTTCATTGTTCTCTTTGTTATGATCGTAGTGTTATGGACAGGGTTTGGCTTTAGAGTAAAAGAATAAAAGGCCCCAACATTTTGGGGGAGGTTGATGTCAAGAGAAGTAAAAGGGTTTTGGTAAACATAAAGTAGATTGCATCTCAAGTCCTCTCAAGGGAGAAGGTCCTGGACCAATCTGAGGAGCTGTAGTATATCTCTTGCAGGTCAGGTAGTTGCAGTTCAGGTGCCTGAACCCTGGTACACCTGAAGGAGGACACAAGCTGTGGACAAGGAAATGAGCCATAAGGTGGTAGACAGAGAGGCAGGAAAACTAAAGGGCCAAAGCCTTAGTTTCTGGGGGCCTAGAAAACCACTGAGTAGATATGGGTGGAGTGAGACCCAGTACTATTAGTTAGGGAGCAGGTGAAGCGGCTGTAAGAAAAAGACCCCAAGCTACATGACACATAGCAGTCCAAGGTAAGCAGTCCAGATCTGATAGTGAGGCTTTTTCATGCTCAGTGCATAGCTTCCATCTTTAAGTCAAAGGGAAATCTAAGTTCTCATGATCTTGCATTTATGAAAGGGAGAAATGAAAAGGAGAGCCTGCCATACTTAATTGTTTGAATGTTAAGACCCAGAAGTGGTCACATCACTCTTGTTTATCTATATTGGCCCAAAGTTAGTCATAGGATACTCGACTATCTAAGGAAGGCTGAGAAATATAGTCTTTACCTAGGCGACTATCTACCTAGCTGAAAGTTTATTGTCACAGAAGAACAGGAGAAAAGATATTAGAGGACAAGAAATCATCCCTGTTACAAATACATACAAGGAGGTAGAGCCTATGAATACTAAATTGCATGTAAAAGTCTACTTTTTAGAAAGTAGTGAGCAAGCCTTCCAGACTTAACAGCAGTGGAGCTTTGCTATAGCCACAAACATCTTCATCTACCTCCATGTTTATGACTTTCAAGATGGCCCCAGGGAGGTTTGGGTCTCAAATGATGTTTATAATCTCTTGTGCTGGGCATTACATAACACAAGTGATTAAAAAGTAATTAGCATCTTTTCATTCCTCTATGGCTGATGCTAATTGTTCACTTTCAAATAGTATAGCATAGACTCTGAGTATTGAGAGAGGGGCTGGTGAGAGAATGGCAATGATAAGAGATAGACAAATCAGATAAAACTAAATAAATACATGCTAAAGACAATATAATTTATAAAAATATATTTATCTATGCATGCAGTATCTGTACCATGAATTAATAACCTATTTTTCCTATGGCTGATAGAAATTGTTTTTTTATATGTATGTATGTACATATACATATATATGTCAGTTCCTATCAGGGTACCTACAAATTTTTGTATGAATACAAAAAGTCCATGTTGAATGGGTATGTGTTTACTAATGCACTTATCTCTAGTAAAAGGTTTTCACTTCAGTTCCTAATATTGATTTATAGTTTTTCTCAAGTTACTTTAAATCATTTCAGAAAATAATTCTATGTAAAGATTACTTGAAATTTTTTAAAGAATGTACATAAAACATTGGAATATTTGTCCTACGGGTGCAGGTAATTGATACTTTTTCTCTGATTCCTTTTTTAAAAAAATCATTGTTGCTTCTTTAACACATAGCTTGACCATTATCATTTCATACATTTCAAGAATTATGAGTGAATAAATGAATGATGCATGCATACATGAATAAATGAATACACACTTTGGAAACTTCCTTCTTTGAAAATTCTTGGAAAATATTCAAGGGATTTCTGATTTAGGGTTCTCATCAACAGACTTTTACTAAAGAAATGAATACAATTTTCAAATGCAATAGCAGTTGTTTGTTTTAGTTTTCAATGTTTTCTATTTAATGCCTTAAGTTGTACATATTCTGAGAAGTTTGCCAACCTGGTTTGTTTCTTATCTTTTTGATAACATGCAGGATGTGAAGACATGAAGGCTGACATCATGTTTCTGGTGGACAGTTCTGGCAGTATAGGACCTGAAAACTTTGAGAAAATGAAAAACTTCATGAAAAATGTGTCAGCTAAGATTCAAATTGGTCCAGACAAAACCCAGATTGGTGTCGTTCAGTTCAGTGATGATAGTAAGGAAGAGTTTCAACTTAATCGATACTTCATGCAAAAAGAAATTTCTGATGCAATAGACAGAATGTCTCTCATTGGCCAGAACACTTTGATTGGACGTGCATTAACCTTTGTAGATGATTATTTCACCCCGCTCAAGGGAGCCCGTCCTGGAGTCAAAAAGTTTCTTATTCTTATCACTGATGGAGAAGCACAGGATGATGTGAGAGACCCTGCTAAAGCTCTTCGGGACAAGGGTGTGATCATCTTAAGTGTGGGGGTGTATGGCTCCAACAGGATTCAGCTGGAGGAGATCAGTGGAGATGGCAGCCTGGTCTTCCATGTTGAGTACTTTGATCATCTAAAGGCAATAGAAAGTCAACTTATCTTTCATGTGTGTGCTCTTTATGGTAAGTGGCCTTGCTAGCCTTTCAGGACTCAAGGATGTGAGCTGTTGACTTTCTATTGAGGTGAACATTGGGTGGTACTCTAGACTTGGCCTCTACCTGGATTTTGGTGTTCAATTTTGGTTTTATCTATATTATATTGAAACACCTATCACCTCCAAAGATACTAGAGGTTAACCATTTTGTCAGCTACTTGGGTGACAGAACAACCTGACTGTGGTGACTTCAAATACATTCTAAGAAGGTTGTAGAATTTTACATTAAACTTCCAACTCCTTAGTACCTGTATACCTAGATTTTAGAGCCAATTTTTAACATCAAGTGATTCCCCAGAATTATTTCTATAACCATTGTTAAGCAGGAAATTATTAAAAATACAGATTTGTCTTCCTCTTAGTTAAAGTAAATTCAGTACCCTAAGCACCCCCTTCCTCCCAAATACCCTCTCTGTATTTTAAAGGTATAATATGTCTTTTCATTACTTCACATTATTATTCTTAACCTCTATCAGCTAAGTATTTTCCATGTACCTCTTCATGTATCTATCCCTTTGGAAATTTTAAATTTGTTATCCTTTTTATGATTGCTTGGGGGAATCATCAACTTTGATGGCTCTTAAATGAGAACTTGATGTAAATCCATATCTAAGGCAAAGAACACCTGAGCTTTTTTTTTTCTTTTTTTTCTTTTTTTTTCTTTTAATTTTATTATTGTTGTATTACATCCATCCCTTTTTTTCTCCCCTCTGCCCCCCTGCCCACCCACCCATTCTCCCCAAAGTCAATCCCACCTGTTGTCCATGTCCATGGTTCCTTTATACTAGGTTCTTAACACACCTGAGCTTTTAAATCTAGTATGTGCTTTTGGTTACAAGAAAATAAACCAAAGTTATTTAGTAACTTTGCTGAATATAGTTCCCCTGGCAACACAGAGGCCCCCTTTGGCCTTCATTCTTCATAATTATGTATGTGAAATGTTTAGGACAAAAACAAATAAAATGTCTGAGTATAAACTTTGGGTTTTAGACAATGGTGCTAAGATTTCTCACATAACTGGAGTTTTTCTTCTAAGAATGGCAGTGATTTTAAAATTCTTGGTTGAGACATTCTAAGAAAAGCTTACCTTAAGACCATAGCCCCACCTTTGAAATCCACAGGGCTCTTCCTAGCATTTCTTTGTTTTGATAAGCACAATGTTGTGGAAGCCCTGTCTATAGTATAAGGTGAAATTTCAGCCAACTCATACATTATATGGACTCATAAAATATTATCAAGTCATGCCTAGTCATATCTGCAGGAACTTGGGTTATTGCTCTAGGTTCCTACGTAGATAGTTTGGGCTTATCCACAGTGTCTTAGTTGGAAGTTTGAGACCTCATTGCAGAAATAAGGATTGGAGGTATGATGGGTAGGTGGAAAGTGGAGAAAGACAACCTTGGAAAGGCATGTGCTTACATTACTGAGGGAGGGAAAAGAGAGGGGGAAAAGTCCATACTTTGGAGACCTAGCCTGAATGCTCACTTGGCTTTTTAAAAATATATATTATTTATTTAATTTTCTTAGAGGGGCAGAGAGGGAGAAAGGAGGGAGAAATACATCAATATGAGAGAGAAACATTGATTAGTTGCCTCTTATATACGCACCAACTGAGGACCAAACCAGCAACCCAGGCCTGTGCCCTGATCGGGGATGGAACCGGTGACCTTTAGCTCTGCATGATGACCCTCAATCAGCTGAGCCATGCTGGTCAGGGGCCACTCCACTTTCAATGTGCAGGAAGGAAGGCTTGGGGCTAGGAATGAAGGGATAGGAGCCTTAGGTCTACCCCAGCTTGGGGCCACTCCTTTTGTGAGTTGTAATTCAGGAGGTCAGGGAAAGGAGCACAAATAAATGTGGAGGGCATGGTGCCCGTGTGAAGGTGTACCTGTCAGGAGCTGAGAAGGTAGCTGGAGTCAGAGGAGTAGGATAAAAGTCCCAGATCACGCAGTGAGCCCCTGCGCTGTGTAAAACAGGAGGCCAACATCAGTCATGTCTCACCATTAAATTAACTTAGAACTACCTCCAGATGTTTCCTTCCAATTGAAAGTCTACTTAGCAGAAGGCATTTCATATCCTAATGAGATAGAGCAGAGCAGAGTGGGGTGTGTCGCAAGAACAACCACCAGCGGTGTCATGCAGATAAGGATACAGCTGTCATTGGAATCACACGCTGGGCAAGCTGTGCATTTCTGAGTCACGGCTTCTTTCTCTGTAAGAACAGCAGCTGCCTCTAAGAACTGAGATGCAATGTTTGGCTCAAATGTTGGTGTGTCCCCTTTCCCAGCTGTCTGTGTAGAATGCCTTGTGGGAAGTTGGTGATGCCTGCATCCTTCTTCTTTCAGATTGTAAAAGTACCAGACAGTTAGACATTGTGTTTGTGCTGGATCATTCTGGCAGCATAAGCGCACAGCAGCAAGAAAGCATGATGAACCTGACCGTCCATTTGGTGAATAAAGCAGACGTTGGCAGGGACCGAGTTCAGGTTGGAGCTGTCATTTACTCTGAAGATCCAGAGGTTCTCTTCTACCTCAATACGTTCCAAAACCGAACAGCAATTGTTGAGAATCTGAGGAAGCCCAGGAGCACTGGAGGGGGCACCCGCACGGCCAAGGCGCTCAACCACGCGGACATCTTGTTCACAGAGAAACATGGTAGCCGCATCAAGCAAGGTGTGAAGCAGATGCTGATCATCATCACTGATGGGGAATCCCAAGACAGAGCTATGCTCGATGACACGGCATTGAAATTAAGAGAGAAAGGCATCATCATCTATGCAGTGGGTGTAGGCAAGGCCAACCCAGTGGAGCTCGAGATTATGGCAGGGAATAAAAACAACACGATCCACGTAGATGATTTTGACAAACTGAAAGATGTTTACCTGCCTCTACAAGAAAGTATGTGCACCAATGCACAAGAGGGTAAGTTGTAATTTTTAAACTTTTAAAGGGGGGAGCCATACAAGTTTAAGCAAAACATAATTTGTGTCTTGGCTTCCAGTTACTGTATTGGCTTAGGCTACATGTCTTTCTCATCTCTAAAAGAAATGCACTGATTGAGCAAGATCCTAAAGATCCCTTCCCTCCATGCTTTGCATTGAAGAGATGCTAGATAATGGTTTCAGAAGCATTCCTTGCTGTTCTTGCCACCTTGTCACCTTTGACTTGGCAGAAGGGAGCTCTCCTTCAGATCATGCTCCCCTCACCCCATGCTCTGGCTTCTGGGTGCTGCTTTGTTTGCTGAAGGTCTCAGTGCAGCCACTGCATGTCAGTTTCATGGTTTAAACAGGTACACTTTTGTCTTTAAAGACCTGGGGCTGTTTAAATGGGATCAGAGGCAGTCTATAGGGTTGTAGGAAGTTCAAGTTCAAGTTCAAGGGGGTCAAGGTACTTTTGCAGATGAGGCTTACTAATGCAGAGGGAAGAATATAGGAGTTCAGTGTGGGATAATGGAGACTGGCTGCTGGGAACAAGGAGGGAAGGGGCCTGAGCTGATTCCACGAGATACCGTTGGGTTAGGGTAGGCTGCGGGTATCACAGCCCAGTGAGACTTGCCACTTGAGCTCAGAGCAGCAGAGAGAGACTGAAAAGCCATCAAGGGAGGCCTCCTTGAAGTTGAGACTCTTGGCTAAATGTAGGCCCAGTCCTTTAAACCTGGCAAATGAATCAATCAACTGATTTTTTTTTTTTTCTTCTTTCCTTCTGCACTCCCTTCCTACAGACTCCCTCGTCTTTTTCCTTTTATCCTTTCTTCTTTACCTTTGAAAACTACCTTGAATCCAACACAAATCATGTTTCTAAAATTGACATAAACCCACCTCCCATCTCTGTAAGGAGTCCAACCCCAAACAGCCCCTTTCCCTGAATCCTGTGTCAGATCAGCATTTGCAATGCAGAATGAAGCTCTGTCTGACCACCTTAGCTCTACCTTACTTAAATACACAATAAATTCATCCTCGTGATGCCAGATGCTGAATGATGGTATCATCTTTAACTAAGGAAAAAGTGTGATATTATTTCCCAAGACACTGGTACCACTCAATTCTTCTGCCTGCTTCGGCCTGTCCCAGGACTCACACCCTGAAACCTGGTCTCCCTACCATCTGCAACACCACCTTCCAGCCCATTGTCAACATTAAGTGACCTTTCTAATAGATACTGCTCTGCTTACAGTTTACAGTTTCTAAACTCCTGAGTTTCATCTGGTGCCTACCCACCTCTCTAATTTATCTATTGTCCTTCCTCTCTTTAGAATCTCTCCTGTCATTTTGAAATTCCTTTGCATCTTTACACTTACCATTCTACCCACCACATACATGCCAGCCCACCACTTCCCAAGGCTGCATTTAGCTTGCCTGTTCTGTTCCAGCCTTTGTTTTCTAGTTTCCTGACCTAATACTTGACAGTGTCCCCATTGTGTTCCCCAACTCCTTCTTGTATCCACTATTTCTCCTGATGGTAGCATGTAACACACATTTACTATTTCCTTATCGGTATCTGTCAGAAGTCTGTGAGCTCCTTGGACAGGCTTGGCCTCTTGTTTGTCATTGGGTCCCCACCAAATCTAATACACTGCAAAGACTACAGCCTTTTCCTAGCAATACAGGGCTGTTTTATTCTCTTCTTCCATATTTACATTTAGGAGGTAGATGCTGAGGTTGAGATTGGGACATGGGACATTTTTTAGGGATCCTCACCTGTGAAAGAAAGGGGGAAAGCAGGATGGGCAGAAGTCAAACAGTGATACAGGTATGACAAAGATTCAAATCTGGTAGGAGGCTCTGGAGAGAATATTGCCCATCAGAGTTGCATCAGACTAAAACAACAAGGTCTTATATGGCCTTCTCACTTAGCTTCCAGATGTGGGATGCCCTGGTAAGGGCACGGCCTTTGGCAAGTCTTCATTCTGCAATGAGACTGACCCAGAAGGAGCTGATAGCTAGAGGCTATCTGCTGACCATACTCCTATAGCTGGGCAGCAGGTCCTTCCATGAAGATCTATCTGGGCCACCTGTTACTGTCTCTACTCTATTGTCCTCACAAAGAATTGTGTGACAGTAGGCATTTCAATGTCTCAATTACCTTTAGTAATCACTTTAATGATTCCCTTCCTCTGACCATTGCATTTGATTGGAACCAAGTATAGAAGAAGATCATTCCATGGTTATGGGACATTTCACATTGGACTTCAGGAGGATGACCCCATGCCCTATTGTTTAGCCATTACCACTTGTTCCATGAAGTTTTAATATTTGGGTGGTGATGTTATTTTTTTAAATTTACAATAGGAAAAAGTTGGGACTTAAGGATGAAAAGGACTGAGAGGTCCTGGTACCAGCTACACTGTTTAGTAATTGTGTACTGTTAGGCAAATTACTTCATCTCTGAATTCCACTTCTGTATTTGTAAGATTCAAATACTTCTTCATAAAATGGTCATGAATATGAACTGTTATTATATGCCAAAACATTTAACTTTATCTGAATAGTTTTTGTTGTTAAATGAATCATATTAATAAAATTTGAAACAAAGCCTATTACTTTCTTCTTTCCTGCTATTTTTCCTTCTCTTTGGGGGCCAATCGGTGATTCTCTCTTTTGTTAATTTATTTCAGTTTGCTATTAATGTGAATATTTAGTAAAGCAATTTGAGTGTTTGAGTAAAGAGAAAATTTAGAATGATTTATGAGGGAAATAATCTATTTTTTCCAATTGCAGCCTGTAACACTCCAGAAGCCGATGTGATTTTCCTTTGTGATGGCTCCAACATGGTATCTGATTCAGACTTTGTTACCATGACAAATTTTTTGTCAGACTTAATTGATAATTTTGACATTGAATCGCAAAGAATGAAAATTGGGATGGCTCAATTTGGGAGACTCTACAAAGAAATTATTGAGCTGGACAACTCTCTGACTAAAACCCAGTGGAAGACTCAAATTCAAAATGTCACCAAGAGCAATGGGCCTCCGCATATCAACTTTGCCCTTAAGAAAGTAAGCTTTATGTTTTATCCATCCGCTGGTGGCAGAAGAAATGCTGGTATCCCTCAAACTTTGGTTGTGATCACATCTGGGGCTCCCCAACGTAATGTGGCAGATTCAGGAAAACTCCTGAAAGACCTTGGAATTTGTGTCCTGGTTCTGGGCATAGGACATGTTCAAAAGGCACAGCTCCTGCCGATAACAGGCAACCCTGAAAAAATAATCACCTTTCAAGACTTTAATAAATTAAAGAATGTAGAGGTGAAAAAAAGAATTGTCCGGGAAATCTGCCAGAGCTGCGGGAAAACCAGTAAGTGTTCCCTTGCTCTTTATTTATTTATTTTTATTTAATTGCATCTTTTTCATCCTCCATTTCTCAGGGTGTGTTATGGATCCATGCTAAGCAAAACATATTTTTAGAACAGTGTGCAGTGAGAAAAGACCTCTTCTCTTATTCCAGGAAAGCTGGGATTAGTCAGCCTCCCTCAGAGACAAGAAAAGGGTGCAGAACCTAGAGGAGGCTCTGGGTTATTCTCTGGTCAGCTCTGTTCCCTCACTGTACTCCAGTATGTAAGCTGTCTTAGCACTTAGAATTCAGTCTCCCATTTTTATTTCTCCACTTCTGAAAGTCCTAGAGCAATGCTTTGCATCCAGGAAGAACTAAATAAAATAAATACTTTCTGATGGGAAGTTTTATTTTTTTAACCAAGTTTAACTATGGGATTCCATGTACGTATGTGTGAACATGGCATGTTTTCTTCTTTTAATGATGGCATGCATATATCCTAACATAGTAAAAATTTGCATGGCCTTAGGCATGATTTAATTTCCAGAGGTCACAAACACAATTGGTTGCAGAGGCCAGGTGGGTAATGGGAATGAGCCATGGGGGTGAGAAGTGAAGAGAAGGAATGGCAAGCAATAACCATCTGGTGGGAATGTCACTATTCAGCTCCACCTGAGAGTAACCATGTGGGACTTGGGTTCAGTACTCAGAGGTGGAAGTTGGGAGAACAGTGCATCAGGAAGCAGCAGTGAATGACATTGTATGAAATTGGTTCAACATGCAGATGGTCCTCAGGATGCTTCAATTTCTAGAGTTGTTAGGATTGAAGCCATTTCTTTCACATTATGTGCTATCTTTCAAGTTCTCTGGATCTTTTATTTCCCATTTGGGTGCTCAATTGGAGGCAGACTACATGAGTGGAGAGAGTCTTGGCCCTGGAATCAGAAAGTCAGGGTTCTAACCCTGGTTATTTGCAGCAACCTCCATAAATTGCTCTCCCTTCACATGCAAAATGAGCAAGTGGGTAGGGTTAGAGGTGACCACATGGCAACTTGCATCTGAATTGTGTATGTCCTTCCAGTTTTGACTTATTAAATTAGTTTACATTTCATAAAAGCTGGAGATTTCATGTTAGATATCAAGCTTTTCTTTTAAAAAAATCAGTAATATAACAACACTGAGCCTCCTTTTCCACATGGCTGTTCTCAGCTGGAACTGAACAGTGACCAGATGGGTCATTGGTCTCCATTCATTTTCTTTCCTCTCTGCCCACTTGGCTCGTTTATATTACATTACCTACCTGGCCTTTGAGTTTGTGACATCTGGAATAAATCATCCCCAAGGACAAGTCAAATATTTAATTTTATGATTATATGAATCATAATATGTAATCATTAAAAGACGAAAAGATACATACATACAAACACACACACGCACACATACACACACATGCAGAGAAAGCCAGCCACTGAGAATGAGACTAAACCATGACCGGAACTTCAAATAGCAACTGGAACATGTATTAGAAGAAACACCAGGGTTACATGTTGATCGAGCAGCCAATATTTTCCTTCTTGGATGCTTTTTGGTTACTGAAGACATCCCCCTACCCCCAGCCCTGGGCCAGGACCACTCTCCCTATTCTGCCCTATCTGCCTTCCTTGCTTCTATCTACTCATTAATCTGGCCTTGTTTCCTTTGGTTTCCAGGTTGTTTTTTGAACATAGTAGTTGGGTTTGACATTTCTACTCACCTCCCTGGGCAGCTGTTGTTCCATGGCCACCCTCGGCTGGAATTATACCTCCCAGGCATCTTAGAGGAAGTTACTTCCATCAGGGGAGTGAGCTGCGGGGCAGGTGCAGAGACACACGTGAATGTGGCCTTTAAAGTGAACAGTGACCAAGAATTCCTTGCTAAGTTCCAAGTCTACCAGAAAAGAGTATTTGACAGCCTGCTACAAGTCATTGTCAATGGGCCAACTCATCTGAATGCACAGTTCTTGCAGCAGCTGTGGGACACATTTGAGGATAAACCTGCAACCCAAGGACAGGTTTCCACATCACATTCTACTCCCATCTCTGCATGTTTCTCCCTCCCAATTATAGATTTCATTTTCACATTCTCCTCTTCTCTGCTTTCTCCTTTCTCTAGGTGTTGCTCATCTTTTCAGATGGTCTTGATGGTGAAAGCATCACAATGCTTGAAAATCAATCAGACAAGCTCAGAGAAGCAGGTACGTACTGAGTTGAAAATTGAAATGATAAAGCATGGAACATGCTGAACAAATTTATATCCTATTTAGGTGTCCTAGATCTTGGGATTGGTCTGGCCATTTGTAGCAGATGCTGTTGTGCTGGTGCCTTGCCCAAACCCCCTTGACCAGCCTGCACACCTGCCTCCCCAAATGCTGCAGATGCTGTGGCCAAGTGCTTACAACAGTGACCTTCCATGGACATGGGCCCTTGACTGACCTGATGCTTGGGGGAGGAGGGGTGAGGTTGTACCACATTCCTCCTGGAGGTGAAAGGGGGACAATCATTGTTACAGGGGTACAAATGCCCAGGGTCAACTCCGATACAATTTATTCTTTATTCCCTCATAAAGCAGGTGAAGGTGAAGACTTCACCGAGACACATTCTTGTTTACCACTGCCCTTTCCTTTTCTTCATTCTTTCTCTCCCTCAGTAAACCACATGCATACAAATTTCTTTCTCAAATTCTGCTTCTTGAGAACCTGACCTAAGATGTTTTTTATTGTTTTTTGATTTTTCATGGGAAAGGTGGCCACATGGATTTTGAAAACACATTTCCCTGAATATTCCCTGTTCATGTCATAGTTTCAGGCTGAGCCAGAAGCTAAATTCAGAAGTTGAGAATAATACGCAGTGATGAGAGGCTCCACTGAGTATCAGATGAGACACCTTTTGAGACTTCCTGGGTATAGCTCCATACTGGCTTCTAGGGTTCAGCTTCCATGGGCAACCTTCCCTTAGAGGCTACAAAATGTCTTCCTTTATTTATTACTAAGTTATGTCACCTTCTCTCTGATCCTGGGATATCAGATTCCTTAGTATGACCCATGGTGCTTTCCAGGATCTGGTCCTGCTCCCCATTCCAGCTTTACCTCACTCTTCACACAGTGTTCCAGGTGTACAGAGCCTTTTCCGTCTTTCCTCCAATGCACTTCATAGCACCATTCTCCCAGTCCTTACAAAGAGTCTTGTCCTTTGCCTAGAATTCTTCCCACTCTCAGCTCTGCCCCCTCACTCCATCTTCCCTCTACTTCACATCTTTGGTTTGTTTTCTTGACCAACTTCTATTCATTTTTAAGGAGCAGCTTAGAAATCAGTTCTGGGCAGAAACCTTCCATGACCTTCCAAAGCTGAGTTAGGAGCTTCTAGTTTAGGCTTTCTTAACACCCTGATGTTTCCTCTCAGAGGACTTATCACTTCTCAGAACAACTGTCTGCTTGCTGTCCTTCTCTTACAGTAGACTACACCTCTGTGAAGGGAAGGAGCATATTCATCTTGCATCCCTGGTACAATGATTAGTACATAATAGATTCCTAATAAGTAAGAATTTGTTTAATGAAAGGATGGAAAGAGTGCATGAACCAGTGAATAAATTAATAACTGAGTGAGTGAATGAGTGAATAAATGAATTCCTGGGTATGACTAAGAGTTCAGACTAGACAGAAATTATCCTGGGCTTTCCTGGGCTTTCAGATCCTGGGCTCTCAGGGGTCTGTGGCTATAGAGAAGACTTGAGAACTATCATTAATTCACATTCAGTCAAATTCAGAAAAACTCCAAAGATAAGCAAGAACAATGCCCGTTCTTAAAAATTGCTTTCAAATGCTTAAGAATTACATTAAAACTGGTGGTGAGATATTGAACAGTCAGGGATCAGTGAGTCACTGGTGTATGTACTGACAATGCAACCTGCTGTTGTGTTCTTCATGCGTCAAGAGTTCTGCTTCCTCTTACATATTCCCCCTTCCTGATTCTTTGCATAATGTTCACTGAGTGGTTTTTCTTTTCATTTCTTTTTGTGAACAATTCCTTTGGTTTTGTATTTGTCATTCTTACTGCATAGGACTTGATGCTCTGCTGGTAGTGTCCCTAAACCCAATTGCTGCTGATGAATTTTCCAGCTTTGAATTTGGAAAAGGATTTGATTATAGGACTCACCTGACCATTGGAAAGAGGGACCTGGGCAGAATGCTATCACAGTATCTGGTGAGTTTTTGAACACAACAACAACAATAAAAAATCCAGTCATTCAAATGACATGGGAACAAAATTGGAATCATGCTGAATACTTCCAAAGACTTATTGTTTGCCCTAAATTTAGTACGCAGACTTTAATATATCAAAAAGTGTGAAAGACCAGAGCACTGAACTTTTGTTTTTATGTGCTCTTTCCTCCTTTGTGATTTTACCAAATGAATGCATGGGGAACTAGAAAACTAATCAATCCCTAATCAAATAAGAAAAGCCACCAATACGTTATGCTACAGACATCCCAGGACCAGGAGACTGTCAACTAGGAACCAAGCAGTTTGGTGCAAACTTGGTCTGTGGGCATCTATGTGGCAGGCACCTTTCCTATAAATAGAGGTAATTTTCTTAGAGACGGTTTCTTGCCAACACAGCTGATCACCTGGCACCCCTCTCTAAGGTGTTTGGTCAAAAGCACCTCTTATTCTTTGTAGCCCCTTACCCAAAGGGAGAGCTTGGGCTTGTGAGTGATGGATTATGGTGTAAGTGAATACAGTTCACAGGTACTGAAGTTCGTGACAATTGTTGTTCACCAAAGGCTGCTTTTTCCAGGAAAACATTGCAGAGAGGACATGCTGCTGTACACTTTGCAAGTGTCCAGGGACTCCGGGACCACATGGGACCCAAGGATTACAAGGCTTAAAGGTGTCATTCAGTTGAAACTATTTTACTTAATGGGCCTTGGTTTGTTGTGGGTGGGGCTGATGCTGAGTGGTTGAATTTGCAACCTTCATTTGATGTTGATATGATTGCCTTGGGCATTTTGTGCAACTTCTGTAGTGCAGGAGTCAGTTCATAAGGGTTCACTTTTGATGCCTCTGTTGAGAATACCTCCCTTTTCTCTTCTGTCTCCTTGGTGATATTGCTTCTGGATTTTGCAACTTCTACTTTTTACCCACTTGAGAATGTTTGAAAGGTGGCCATTTGTAAAAGAAGTGTCTTTTCTGTCCTGTGCCCATTTTTAAATTGGGTTGTCTACTTTTTATTGTTGTGGTATATGAATCCTTTATATGTTTTGAAAATTAGCCACTTATCAGGGGTATTATTTGCAAATATCTTTTCCCTTTCAGTTACATATGATCTGACTCATATGTGGGATATTAAATAGAAGGCAACAAACGACCAAGCAGAAAAAAGCTCATAAACAAAACCTCTGGTATGGTGGTTACCAGAAGGGAAGGGGGTTGGGGGAGGATGAAGCAGGTAAAAGAGGGCAAATGTGTGATGATGGAGACTTGCCTTGGGTGGTTGATGAACACACTGCAATGTACAGCTGATGTATTGTAGACTTGTACACTTGAAACTTATATCATCTTACTGTCACCCCACTAAATTTAATAAAATTTTAAAAAGTGACAAGAGGTGTTACAAATAGTGAGGAAAGTTGTACTTCATCAGCAATGGAATGTGACTGAACTGCATAAAGAGCATAGTACTGCAGATTAATAGCCCTTTAGAAAATGAATTAGAAAAGATTAATTGCACAACAATAGCATAGATAAGTACATTACAGTATTTTCATTCAAAGGAATAAAGTGTTGAAAATAAACGGACAGCTCAATCAACTGAGCCGCACCAGCCAGGGCTGGTTTGTTTTATTTTGAGAGGTCAATTACAATGCTTGTTCCTGAGTCCAGCATTGCCCCTGCTTGTGCAAGGATAATTTATCTTGGACATTTTACTGAGTAATGGTATTTTCTTTAGCCCGGTTCCCTCCCTCATTACTTTGCCGAAACCAGAATTAGAGTTAGATTCCAAGAGCACAACTCCCTGGCATGCTGAGCGGAGAGCTAGAGTCTGAGTTGGAGGAGGAAAGAAAATGTCAACAGAAATCCTTGCAGCAAATAAGCCATGAGGCAGGTACGCCACACATGGCAGAGGGAGAGACTGTCACCATTTAAGTGTATGTAACCTCATTGTTGGGAGAAGTGCTTATTCTTCCTTGAGTTCTCAAAAAAGCAGAAGAAAATGAAATGATCTCTGTGGATATGTTATTGACTTGCCTTATGGCGGCTACCGCTGTCCTTGGAGCAGATCTCAGAGGCACAGGATCGCCCCTGCCACTCTTGGGTTGCAAAGAGGATTCCAAAGGGCAGTCTCCTACAGGTATTGAGGAGGGGGTACCCTCTGCAGAGACCAGCAGAGATGGGTGCAAAGATCAAAACCAGCTGTAGAGGTTGTCAGACTCCCCAAACCCACAGCCACCCCTGTAAAAACTCCAACCAAGTTGGAGGGAAGGACTTTCGTAATATGCACAATGATTTCACAAGTTTGAATTGATGGAAGATGGCTCAAATGTATTTGTTTTTCTTTCCTCCCAGGGCTCTCAAGGCCTGAAAGGCATCAGAGGACACAGGGGAGAGGAGGGAGACCCTGTAAGTTTTTGGATTCATTGCCTGCCACACACACACACACACGCACACATACACACACACACTTACAGATTTTGGGTTTTCTAGAAAGCTTTATTTTCTTGTGGGATAAGTGGTTGAGTTTTGTTTATATATATATTTTGTAGTTTTGAGAAAAATGGGCAGTTTTTCTTTTCCCTTTTTCTTGTCTGACTCACAAAGCACTTGCTAAACCTATTTGAGGGGGAGGAGAGGAGGCGAGCTAAGGTACGTGTTTTCTGGCATGCTTTTGTCAGTGGCAGGGAGCTGAGCGTACTCCTCTCTACCCCCGCCCAGTGCTTCGTACATGGAAAGGGAGGCAGGCACAGCCGCCCCCAAAGTGTGGAATCAGGTTTACATGGTTCACAGAGGTTTTCACCCCTCAGTCTTTGACTCTAAAACCAGAGTTCTCATTGGGCTCATCAATCCGATGTCAAAAATAGATTTGGAGGAACTGAACCCACCTGGGTTGCTCATTTGGGATGGGAAAGTCCAGGAAGCACCCAGCCTGCATCTCCATGCCCTTAGAATCAAGGCCGGCTTTCACCTGGGGAGCAAGTTATGATTAAAAGCAGTCTCCGGATCAGAGCTGACCTGGATGTGAAATCATAACAAGATACTGAACTTCTTGACCTTCAGTCTCCTCATCTGTGAACATTTATGAAGTCCCCTAAGACTGTAGTTTACAACATGAATACTGAGAGGATGAACTGCTGTAAGCCACCCACCCTGTACCTGCAGAGAGGTCTTGGAGCCCACCCAGTTAGGATGGAAGGGTTTGAGTGTGGGGACTCGTGTCATGCTACTGGCTAGCTGTGAGCCCGTAGCTGGCAGAAAGCGGGAATGTTTCAGCATTTCTCAGCAACCTGCGGCCACCGACCAGGGCTCCTACTTCACTGGGAGTAATCCTCAGAATACAGAAAGCAAAACAGAAGAGAGGAAAGTCATTTCTCCACTCACTACCAGGAAGGAGAGAATTAAGCTCATTGCTAAAAAAAAAAAAAAAAAAGATTTATCCATTCAGCAAACCTTTTGCACCTTCTCTGTGCCCAGATTTAAGCCAGTTTTAAGGGACACACCATGGAGAAAGAGACAATCAGAGGTTCCTGCTGCAGCAAGGAGAGCAACATCATTCTTCTTGAAATTCGTTTTACTCTAGCCTTTATCTATATTTAAATATTTCCTGGGAGAAGCAGGATGGTCAGGGGATGCATAGGTCAGACCCTGAGTGTTCTTCCTATATGGCTGGCCAGATGTCTGGCCTTCCCATGAGCATCACTACCCATCAACTGCTTCTATCAGCCACAGAGCCCTTGCACTGACTTGCTTCCGTACCATAGCCAGGCTGACTTTTCCTGGACCAGAGGTTAGGGCCAGGTGTCTTACCAGGGTGTTCAGAATGTGGCTGGAAAGTGAGGCGACTTCCAAACCCTTGCTTGTGCCGTGTCATGAGGCTATAAAGCTGCTGAGCTCACCTGGCACCTTTCTGTGATCTTGGATCTGAAGGGAAGCCCTGAGGTTGACAGGGAAAACGTTTGAATATAAGGGAAAAGCAGAGTTAAAGGAATGAATTTGTGGGAGGATTTGTTTGTCTAAAGCTCGAAGTGCCCATGTGTTCTAGCTTCACTCTCAAAAAGTGAAGCTAGAAACATGGCAATTTCTGGCAGAAGGAGCTTTTTGGATACCTATTTGGTACCTTCTCTTAGGGAAATCGAGGAGGCACCGGTTATCCAGGAGATAAAGGGATCACAGGATGTCCAGGGCAGCCAGGTCCAAAGGTAAGGCTCTGTTGCAAATGTTATTTTCAATTCTCCACAGTGAAGTCACCCTCTGTCCTTCGTACCTTCCCTCCCTCCTTTTCTGTCTTCATCTCCCCACCCTCTTTCCCTTTCTCCAATTACATGTTAGTTTCATCATCTGATTATTTCTGTTAGTAACCTCAAGTAGTTTTGAGCATTAATTACATTCTAGCTATAACATCTTTGTAGAGCCAAGAGCAGCTAAAGAAATACACGATCACTGTCTTTAGGGAGGCCACCCCTTCCTGCTGCAACAGTCTAGGGTCCACATTCTGTCTCTGATGTTTCATTGAGAGATGTTCACTTTTTTGCAGGGAGAGAGAGGACTTCCTGGGACTAAGGTACTGTAGTTTCTTCTCCAATCGCATGTCCTCGGGGGATGAGTTTCCCCTGAGAAGCACTGGCAGAGATCTCTTTGCCTGACTGCTGTCTGTGGTTGTCTCAGGGAGAACGGGGAGAAGATGGGCTTGATGGACTGAATGGAGAAGAGGTAAGTCATTTTTCTTCAAGTACCATCAAATCAGCATGAGGTTGATACTTTTTTTCAAATGGGAATTTTGTTTTCATTGTTCTCTTTCAGGGCCTTCATGGCTTTCCTGGAAAAAAGGGAGAAAAAGGTGATCCAGGATCTCAGGTAACACTTTTCTGTGTTTTTTTTTTTTTTTTAATTTTTAAATTAGTTTTTCTTTTCTTTTTTTTTTTTTTTTTAATTTTATTGTTGTTGTATTACATCCATCCCCTTTTTTGCTCCCCTCTGTCCCCCTCCCCACCCACCCATTGCCCCCAAAGTCAATCCCACCTTTTGTCCATGTCCATGGTTCCTTTATACTAGGTTCTTGTCTAAGCTGCTCCCCTTCCTTGTCAGGTAACACTTTTCAATAGATCAGAGTGGAAAAAGACTATAGAGATGGATGTAATACAACAACAATAAAATTAAATTAAAAAGGAAAGACTATAGAGACAGTTGTCATTGCTGCGTGTGGGCAGCTATTAGGGATAAAACTGACATTTGACTTAACTAACTACATGGTGAAGGCCTATTAACACTGAATAGGTATGGCATTCTGGTTTGAGCAAGGGGGTAACTAATTTTCCAGAATTGTCAGCTAAAAATTTCAAGGCATGCAAGGACCCTCTGTGGGTATGAGTTTTAGAAGTCTGAAAAGGAATGCTTTCACCTGTCAGCAGCTTTCATGTTCTCTTTACTCCATCAGAAAAAAGAAAGGGGCAAGAGAAACAAAATCATTTCAATAATACTCATGAATTAATATGTGCCTACTTGGTTCCAAGTACCTCTGCTTTTATGTTCTGATACATATTATTTATCAAATATTTTTGAATACCTGGGGTGAGTTACCAAAGAATCAGAACTGAACCACACTGTTCTTGTCCTCAAGAATTCTACAGTGTAGTTGGGGAGGCAGGCATATCAATAGGTAATGGCAACACAGAATGTGATTGGGACCACATGGCAGGCATCTACACGAGAGTCCAGAGAAGGGTTCTAACTCAGCAGGGTGGGGAAGGAGTTCAGAAAATCTCCCTGGAGGAAACAGTCCCTGAGCTGAAGATGAATAGGAATGAGCAAGACATGGAGGAAGAGCATTCCAGACAGAGGGAACCACATTCACAAAGACAAGGAGGCTTGGGGACACTGCAGTTGTTCTGCCTGCTGGGAGTATTGGAGGAGAGAGAGTGGGACATCAGGTTTAAAATGGGGTGGAAAGAGATTGGAAAGGCACTGAGGAGCCATGAAGATGAGTTGGGCTTTTAACCATCAGGAAACAGGGAGCCTTTGAAAGATTGTAAACAGGGGGATCGCAATTGATTTGCATGTTAGAAATATTACTTGGCAAGTAGTATGGAGAACGTGTTGGAGATGATATAGAAACAAGGCAAAGATGAAAGGCAAATCTGTAAGAATCCAGGTGAGAAGTCATGAAGCCCCCAAGTAACACAAAGACAGTTAAGAACAGAAAAATAACTTGTTAAGGACATGACAGAGCTCAGACTGGAGTGGGTACTTAGGGTACACAGTTTAGGAAAGCCGTTGTTATGAACGGAGGGAGTTCTTCCCTAGATTTTGCACTATAGGTGACTTATTCATCCTAGTTCTGGCTTTGAGGCATAAGAGCTCCAGATCTAGGTGACGAGAAGAGAAGGAAATTAGGAGTCAGTCCAAATACCTATAGAGATCCTGGTGTGGGCAAGTTCAGTTGGAAAAAAATGAGTTTGAGGTAAGAATGGAACATCCCCATAGAGGTCCCCAGTTGGTAATTGGTAATTTAATTATAGATGCCAGAAGGTGCGAGACTGCCTGAGATGTCTAATATAGTACCCAGTAGCAATATGGGACTATTAAATTCAAATGAGTTAAAGTGATAAATTCTGCTCTTTGGTTGCACTAGCCACATTTCATGTGCTCGGTGGCCACATATGGCTAGCGGCTACCATATCAGACAGTGCAGACCTAGACCATTTACATTCTGCTGGAAGTTCTGTTGGATACCACTTTGCTAGACTTTGAGAATGTTTCCCATTTCTCCACCTCTCTACAGATCATCCCAACCATTGGCTTAAAACTAGACTTAATTCTGCCTAAGAAGTCTGAGGGAATCTGGTTGGTATAAAAGAACAGGGATCATTTTATCTGATGGTTTTCCTCCCCTCCAAACATACACACACACCATTTGACATTTTAATAGCATTATAAAACCCTCCTACAAGCTTACTCAGAAACTCCTTTTACTTTTTCAGGGCAGCCCAGGTTCCAGAGGCCCCCCTGGGGAATATGGGGCAAAGGGCTTCCCAGGAGATTGTGTAAGTTACTAGGGCCCAGCTGGCTCTAAATTTCTTGTTGTTCTCATTTTCTTGCCTTTGTATCTCCTGCTAAGCAAAGGATTGTCTTGGGAGTGAGGGAGATAAGTTGATGGAGGCATATTTATTTGGGAAAAATCTGTCTGAGTCTGATTTGGGCTGATTACATACAAAAGGCAGAACTGAGAACTAAACTTCCATCTTATTCATATTTATGGTGTATTGAGACTTCTAAGTTCTTTTGGAGGGGAAATTCCCCTAGTTTTACTTATTTGGCTTCTAATCTTGCAGATTCCCTTCTTGCAGACTTGATTACAGAGGAATCTTATTACATGTTTGAGGAAGTGTCACAAGCATGTTTGGACTGGTGCATCAGCAAAGCTGCCAAGCCAGAGAAAGAAATTTGCCACAGCTTTGGCACACACTCTCATAATTCATCATTTTATCACTGAGCCTGCTTCAAACTTGGGGGACTGTTACTTTGGTTTTGTTCAAAAATCTATGAGTTTCATGTAGGGAGGATTTCTTTACACTCCTCATCACTTAGTCCAAGTTACCTTAGTAACTTACCATTTTACCAAAAAAAAAAAAAAAAAAAGGCTGATTTTTTTAATTCTGTAATCCATTTTAAATCTTCCTCTAGGGTGATCCTGGACGAAACAGTAACATCAAAGGACCTAAGGGCTCCCCAGGAGAACAAGGAAGACAAGTAAGAGAATCTGTTTTACATCTGAGTTAATTAATTCTGTTACTAAGCTGAGGCTTTCATAAAGACTAAATTAATTATTTAGTAAAATATGTAATCCATGTATAATTGAAGAAACACCCTCAAGTTCACATTGAAAAGTGCCTTACTTCTGTAGTAGGTTACACTTCCATGGGCAAAATAAGTATGTTTCTGGCAGGCAATATATGGGGGAACTGAGAGTAGCAACGCATGCAGCTATACCATTTTCCACTTGACAGGATATATACCCAGTAGTGTTGATATGCACAAAGGTTCTAGAATGACACTTTAGTTCTGCTGTTTTACTAGAGTCTGAGGCTTTGATGCTGATACCTTTGCAATTTGTTCAGAATCTTTTGCTTTATGATCTTGGGGAACCATTGTATTTCTAGGGCAAAACTGGACAGAAAGGGACACAAGGCAAACCCAGTTCCCAAAGAAGCAGGGTAAGTATTTTCCTGGGCATTTATTTCCCCTCCTTATCACCTGAAGATGCCATAGAGGCATTCAGCAAAGTCAGCCAACCCAGGACTGATACATGGGTACTATGGACATCTGGGGCCAGATAATTGGTTAAGAAAGGCTTTCCTGTGTATTGGAGATTATTTCATCCCTGGTCTTCACCCACTAGATGCCAATAGCACTTCCTCCTCTCAATTGTGACATCCAAAAATGTCTGCAGATACTGCCAAATGTTAGTGGTGGATGGTGGAGGTCGGGGGTCGGGGCAAAATCACCCCTGTATGAGAACCGCTGTAACTCACTTTGCTTGTCCTTTTCTACTTCCCAAAAGCTTTTGAATGTCTTTGAAGAGTCAATGACTTTAACACAAAAGCCTTCCTCCAGTAGCTTAGCATTTTTTAACTTATATAAGAGTATTACACACTGGGCAGACACTCTTCATGTGTGGCCAGGAGAAAGAAGAAACCCAAATAAATTCTTCCTGAATGAACCCATTCACTGGTAATTAGTGGCAACCTCAAGATCCTAGTGTAACTTTATAGCAGCTTATGTAATAGCAAGCCTGAAACAATAATATTAGATGTTCTCTTTCTCTTTTTAAAAAAATTTTCTATTTTTTTTTTAAGGAACAACCAAGAAATCACTTTTCTCCTTGTGGACTACTAAAGTTAGATATTTAAACCCCCTTATCACATGTTCAGCATAGAGATGATAAAAAGAATAATGTACAAGGTTCTAGATGTTACCCAGAATTTTGTTCAAGAGGGACCAGCAAATACTTGGCTTTCTTTTTTATTATCTTGGAATCTTCTCATCACTCAGAAGGTTGTGGCTGACTGCCTTTCTTTCCAGGATAGATAGTGGATAAATGTGTTTGTATTTTCTCTTGCCTTTGTTTATCTTGAATAATAGTTCTTAAGAAAAAGGAGCTACAGTAGGACAGCTCAGGCTTCCCACTGCTTCTGGTAAAATTCTTTGGGACTTTGCCCTCTCTTCCACAGTAGAGAATTAAAACTAATCAAAAGAAGCAAGAGAGCAGTGAGATGAGCTAAATGTTATAAATTGTAAAGCTAAATGTGTATTTTTGTTGGTTTAAGAGAAAATACTTCTAGTATGAAATAACTTTATAATTTACTATCAATCAGCCACTTTTTCAAGGCTTTATTTTTACTTTAAAATTTGACTTTATTTTTATTGTTGACACTATTATAGATGACTTTTTAGAAAGAGATGCTAGGCCTAAGGCAGGAAATTACTACTTGGATGAACCAGCCAATTACTCTAAGTCAGATTGTTAACTGGTGTGCAGCAAGAATTTTTAAAACATGCAATACCTATTTAGCCAGGGGCACTGACCTCTTTTCCCTTAGATTGTCAAATTAAAAACTGACAACAGCCAACACAACAATAACCGTCTGGTGTCAATGCCCTTTCTTGAACCATAATTATGTAGGTCATAGAATAATGTCACCTGTTACTGTTCATGTTGAATAGTAAGGTTGTATCTGATTGGTTAATCCTTGGTACCAGAAATCTTTATATACAGGTATAGGCGTCTGAATTTCTAAAAAGTCATTTTGGAGCTAAAAGGGTAGGTAATTCATATTTATTGGTATATCAATCAAAATTATACCTATTTTTTGTCCGCTGGGCAAAAGAATATAATATATTGTTCGCATGCTGCAGAATTTCATTAACAAGTTTACGTGCATCAGGAGGTGAAAAGGTTAAAAACTGCTGCCCTCCGTCCCTCCAAGGACAGGAGGTTCTGTATCTCCCTCCCTCATCTTCGTCCACTTCCCCACCCTTCGATCTCCTCCTTCATAACCTTTTTTTTTTCTCCAGTCTGGGCTCCTAACCACCCTGACCAAAGTTTATTGTGCAAATGCTCTGTGCCACGCAGGCTATAAAGGGCAGGGTTGAGCTCAAGACTTGCCTGACTTCTAGGGACACACCACTAGCCTTCATGCCACAGAGTCTGAACACAGAACAAATACTGTTGTGTCCTTCCTTTTTAATGGAGACAGAATTATGACATCACAGAAACAGTGGCCTTAACCTTTCTTTACCGTTTCTTCTTTTCTTTTATTTGTCAAGAGCTTTATTCATCAGTCATATCACGTACAAACAGCTGACAACTTAACAACAGTGAGCGACTCCCAAAGACTATTTGCATTTTAAAAGCAAAGAATACCAAAATAGAACCAGAGGCAAGGAAACTGGGAACAGACTGACAGCAGCCAGCCGGGAGAAGGGAGGGGCACAATGGGAGAAAGAAAGGGAAGGGACTAGTCAAAGAACATAAATGAATGACCCAAAAACATGGACAACAAACAGGGGATTGACTGGAGAGGAGGTTGGGCAGAGGAGGGCAAAGGAGAAAAAATTGGGACAGCTGTAATAGACTAACAATAAAAAAAACTTGAATGAATACAAAAAAGAAAAACTAGAACAAGAAGACAAAGCAAAGAGTACATGAATTAAGGGACACCCCTCAATGGAGGGATACTAATCATCAGCAAATCTGGTGGAGGTGACATTGGTCA
Organism: Noctilio leporinus; assembly: GCA_004026585.1. Classification (NCBI taxonomy): domain Eukaryota; kingdom Metazoa; phylum Chordata; class Mammalia; order Chiroptera; family Noctilionidae; genus Noctilio; species Noctilio leporinus. Next base: position 18,410 of record PVIW01004411.1, on the reverse strand, counting down.
GGTAGTTTATTCTAAGGAAGCTTTGATACGATAATTTCTACGGCTACATGAATGAATGAATGAATGAATGAATGAATGGAATTTTTAAAAATATTGTTTTGTACCTAAAGTAATAGTTGTCTATCACAACACAAAGTAAATTGATGATTGAGATGTTACTTGGCTCTTCTTTTTTCTTATTTTATATTTTTTTTAATTTTATTTTATTTTATTTCATTGTCTCTCTCAGAGAGGTGGAGGGGAGGGGAGGTTGTGTACCTTATTGCTGCTGTTGAGGAGAAAAAGAAGTTAGGAGCTGGGATCTGAGTATCCTGCAACTGTCCTCTGGAAAGGAGAGGGTTGGCCAAGACAGCCACTAGGTGGGGAGCCTGAGCTGGCAACAGGAAATTGTTTCTGGATGAATGCAGAGTGATTTTAGCTTCAGAGATGATCCAGACTTTAATTCTCCGATGAATCTGGAGGTGCCCTTTGGATAACAACATGGCTGAACAGACCCCATCAGCCATTTCCACCTTGTAGAATCCCACAGGGAGAACTGTGTCTAATAACATTTTCACTCTTCCCCAACACACAGTCAGGGGCCCAGGGAGGAGAAGTGAGTGGGGTGCAAGGTTGTTCTCACACAGGAAGCAGATTAGCCTCCACTGAGCAGCAAACAGTGCTTTGTGGGCTTTGTTGGAGAGGAAATGGAGAAGACAGGTTCTTAGGGATGGTTTGGTTTTCCAAACAGCCTCCTGGATAATCACCAAAGGCTGTCAGACTAAATAAAGCTGGGTGTTAGATTGGTTTGCAATCAGTCTCCCAGATGTTAATTCATAATTAAGCACCTTGTGTGAAAACTGGTCTTTGGAAGGTGCCTGAAGAAAGCTATGACTTTGAGCTGCCTGTTACTTATGTGTCTATCAGAGAATGAGACAGGCTGGTTTATCTTGAAGGAGTCACCATCCAGACGCCCATACATGGACACTATTTTTTTCTCTTCCAGGGAAGAGAAGGCCAAAGAGGGCACACTGGTGCCCCGGTGAGTATCCTCCTGTTTCCTGTTCTCTGTGGGAGATGAGGCCAAGGAGATTCTCACATGCAAATGCACTGGGAATGAGTGAGCATTTGACAATGATGTTGTAGGAAGTGTAGGCACCAGAAACAATCCCCACAGATGGGGAATGGCGAGGGGCAGGAATCAGGTCAACTGCCAGGAACAGGATGGTACTGATGTAAGGCAAACTCTTCTTCATGGACACTTCATAGCACAGAGAACCTGCGCAATCCCCAATGCTGTGCACTTGGGTGCTTTTTACATGCACTGAGAATGGACTGCAATCTAGTCAAATTCTTTACTAGGATAAGAAACAACCTTTGTGTACCGTAGCACTAGGGACTGTCAAGGGAAGTTCTAGATGGGAACTATGTAGAGAAAACCTTTTCACTGAAAACTCTCATTCATCAGGGGAATCCGGGAGACCCTGGAGCTAAAGGTTCAAAGGGAGCTGAAGGAATACAAGGCCCACAGGTGTGTTGGAATATTTCATAAATACTGATAAATAATGCTGAGTTGTTCTGATGGGAAGATGGCGAGTTGTTCTGTATAAAAATAAATAAGAAATATGTAATCTTCCACCCCCACCCCCACCCATGGTACACATCCCTGGAATTCTCCATTTCCCATCATGATGGGGGGTTTTGCCCCATCTCACCTACTCTTACATTTGCAGTTCACTGATGAAGGCATGCTCTTGGGTTCACCTGGCATTATGTCTGTATATAGTTATAAATTATTAAGACCTTAATATTATATTAGTAATTAATATCAGGATCAACAAATTGGTTTTCCTTAACTGGGGTCCTGGAGTCAGATGCCCATGAAAGCAAGTTTGGGAATTAGAGGCTGTTAGTGAACTCTCCTAAAGCTAACTCCACAGAGGGTGATAGTGATTTTGGAATATCACTGACAGGGCTTTAGGTGAGCCGTATGTATTTTTTCATAGTCATTTCATTAGGGAAATAGGCATTCGAGGCAGGACATGTCTGTCTCTCTTCCCTGTCAGAAAGATGCTAGGGTGAATCCAACAGAATAGCTTTGCAACATGCAGGTGTTTGGTCACCGAATGGAGTCCACTTTAAGCCAGAACTTGTCTGGAAGGGCCAGTGTAGATGGGTCCATTCTAAGACCTTCCCAAGAGTTCATTTTTCTTCTAGAAAGTTCCAGATTACTAATGCTAAACTGGAATTTGGGATTCTCTTGAGTGGTTCTGGGGTACCTGAACTAAACCACCAGGTAGCAGATTATCTAGAATAAATACGCATGGGACCAATGTAGATCCATCCCCAGGCCTTGTGAGGAGAGGGGTGACATTACCTCAGCTACTTCAGCATCTTCTGATACTTTGGCAGTGACCCACGGGTGGCCCAGTGTCTCCACCCACCATTTGGATGAGGCAGCCAGGGCCATTTTATAGCTGGTGCTTTAATAGTAAGAAACATTACCAGCACCCCTAGTTTTTTTATCTAATGGAACCATATGAGAACCATGCATTTGATGGTAAATATGGCAGAAAACTCACCTCAATTCCTCTGATGGCAGATTTACTCAAATGTCCTTTTGTGCTAACTTGAAATAACTTTGCTTTCCATTTTACACATTGAAAGCACTTTGCCCTGGGAACCTGCCCCTTGAAAGGAGCCATTGGCCATTGTTTGTTACTTCCTTCTTCTGTGGGTTTAATTTCTCTCTTTAGTCTCTTTTTCATTTCTCCCTGTCAGAGAGGGAGGAAGGTTTTATAGCCAAGCTAGAAGTTCCTCAGTAAGGAGGCTGGGTCTCCCCTCAATTCCTTCCTAAATAATGCTTAATGTAAGAGTTAAAAGGCTGCTGAAGGTTTAGACCATTGCTTTTGCCTGCTTTAACAAGGGGGTGTTGCCAAAGCATGCTTAAAGAAAGGAAGTCCTTACTGACTTCACTGCACTGTGTTTCTTTTGTTACCACAATAGGGGTTAAATGGACTTCCTGGCATGAGAGGACAGCCGGGAAGCCAGGGACCTAAAGGACCTCAGGTGAGTAACTCAGAAATGTTAGTCAGTCATCTCCAATCCCCTTAGTTCAGAAACATCTTCATATCTAGTTTATTTTATATTACCTACATAGGGAGTATTTCATTTGCGAACTCACTTGGGACAAATGTTTAACCTAGCTCAGAATCCTTGTGCATAGTGCAAGCGCTCCTGCCTTCTTCACTGAGGTTTTCCTCAGAAAGCGCGGACCCGCTGTATCAGCCAGCAGAAAGCATTTGGGAGAGTACAAATGTTGCTGACTCACAGACATTTCAAAACTTAATACGTTATTCTGGTTTTCCTAACTTTTAAAAATTCTCTGGGCCACGCGTATTTCCATTGACTGTAGATACTTTAAATTGCCTCTAAAAAGATCCCTTACTACTTAAATCTCTTTAATTCCCAAGTTCAGCTTTGAATTCACCCTCTGAATGTGTTTGGTTCCTGAGTTTCTGACAATGAGTAATAAGAGTTTGGATGGTGAAAGTCATATGAAAAATGTTCTCATTCTGTTCAATTCTTCCGCTCAGCTGGTAGGAATGCAGAAAGCTAGGGATACACGAGTTTGCTCAGCTCTCTTCCTAGCATGTTTGCAAAAGGCATTTTTGTCCATTTTCAGATTGGGAAACAGTAGCACACTCAACACGCTGTTTAGCATGTGTGCACGGCACAGTGAACATACGTGCCAATGACAGCATAGTATCTTGTGCTGACAGCATCAGTGCATTACAATAAATTTGCCACTTTCAGAAATAATGTCTGTTGAGTCTAGGGTGCCTTTTCTGCTTCTCATAAGACCCCATATGGACAGTGGTGTCCTTGCAGATGAAGACTCCTGCAGCCTGGGTCATGTGGTTTCAGCCCAGTGTCTCTCTCCCCTGGGTGGCTAGGTTCCTTGTTAAGAAAGCATCAAGGAGTTGTCAGAAATGACGTGAAGAAAAGCAGACCTGATCGAGTGGGCTTTCTAAGAATTGCTGCAGTGACAACATTTCCATTTTCCATTTATTTTCAGGGTCCTCTTGGGCCAGTGGGAGCTGATGGGAGTATTGGAAGACCTGGACTTTTTGGGAAAAAAGTGTGTATTATTTTTTTTCTCTGAAATATATTTTATTTATTTTGCTATTACAGTTGTCCCAATTTTACCCGCTTTGCCCCCCTCCACCCAGTACCCCATTTCCTCCAGCAATGCCCCCTTTAGTTCATGTCCATGTTTCATGCATGTAAGTTCTTTGGCTTCTCCATTTCCTTAGCATCCCAATGTCTATTCTGTAACCACCAATGTGTACTTTTTTTTTTTTCCTTTCATATCCAGACAATTCACCATTTAATTACGGCCTTCTGTCAGCTTCTCAAATCATATTAGTACTAAGTTTTCTTTTCATTATTTCAAAATGCCTACATTAAATTATTTGTTTAAAGAATTACTCTTTTAAGTAATGGGAATTGCAATATTACCAAACACATGCAAAAATACATTATAGGTTTCAAATACTGAGAGAAAAGTTATCTCCATTGTTTTTCTTGATCTTCATGTGAATTCTTCACATGTTTGAATCCAAGCACCATTAACCATCCATCAGCTTCTTGCTAATAGATTGATGGGCTTTAACAATATTATTTATTTATTTATTATTTACTGATTTATTTATAACTTTATTGGAGTAATATTGGTTAATAGGGTTATATAAGTGTCAAGTTTACAATTCTATGATACATTACCTGTATATTGCTTTTTGGGTTCACCAAAGTATAGCCTCCTTCCAGCACCATATATTTGACCCCTTACCCCTCTTCTCTGGTACCAAACAAGCACACAAAGTAACTCATTGACACAGACAACCATATGGTGTTAATACATCCTTTTCCTCCCATTGAGAGGTAACTGCTCGCTAATTATAAAACAACAATTATAAAATCCTGATCCTGAATTCCTGAATGCATGAATACACATGGTGGCAGAGTGGGGCCAAGTGTGAGGGGAGGGTCAGAACTCAAATCTACTTGTGCAAGTAGTTCTCTGTTCAACCTACCTTCTCTCAGGTGGCTCTGTTGGAGATTGTCAGATAGCGCACTCTTGGCCTATTCAGAATCTCACCAATCTGCTTGCACCCTTTTTAGCAGTTCTCTCAAAGGGCCATCTCAGGGACCTGAAATCTGTGCAGTCACACAGCTGGCTTAGCTTGGAAGGACTCCATGCTTGGTTTTATTGTGGTGCTGTCACCATCTTGAAAATCTTAATATTTGAACAAGAGGCCTGTGCCTTCACTTTCACACTGAGCCCCACAGATTATGTAGCCCATCTTAACTTCCCCAGGGCCCTTAAGGAAATCTCCAAACTATAAAGAAGCTTAGAAGACCCTTTGCTGACTGACCCTATTTAATTTATCAGGCTTCATAGCACCTCTCCCCCTGCAAATCTGACCCAGGCTTCTCACCAATGCCTTCCCTCCACCTGGATTATTTTCACTTGCGCCTTGATCCTCCTTCCAGGTCACACAACTCATCCTTCAAGCCTCAGCATCCATGCTCCTTTTCCCCAGGCAGCCAGCCTCCCAGCCCAACCAGGTCTAATTTAGATTCCCCTTCTCTCTGCTTCCAGAGCACCCTGAACTTGATTACACAGGTTTCGAATTGTCTGTCCCTCTTTCCAACCAGGACCACAAGCTATCTTGTTCAATGGTTTATTTTCTATAACAATAAACAATTGTTGGTTGGGCAAATGAACAACTTTCCCTAGAATGAATTTTCCACTCTTTGCCTTCGCCTTCAGTCCTTCTATAACACTGACAAAGCAGTCCTTGAGTCCAGCCCTGGGTTCTCCTGATGTTTTTTGCTTGTTTGGGGGAAGGTCATTATTTGTTTTCCACACCCCACCTCCTAATAAGCATTGAACACTCACTGAGAACCCTGTCTTCCTTCTAGTGGACAGAACTTCCTATGGTGGGAGCTACTGATTTCACCAATGTAACACTCTTCTTCTTTTATTTACTAGGGAGAACCTGGAATTCCTGGGGATCCTGGGCCAGTAGGGCAACCTGGACAGCAAGGAAAAGAGGTATGAGGTGTTAGGACCCTTACCCTTTCCCAGCTGCAAGTGCTCTCAGATCAACAGAAGGAGGCTGACACCATCGGGGGTAGTGGAGGTATTTCAGCACCTCTGAGGAAGAAGTGGGGACATTTCTCCCACCCCCTTCAGCTGCCATTCTATAGCTAGTCTTTTAAAGTGAGGGAGAACAGCCAGAGGGAAAGGGGGAATGCAGAGGGGGTAATGGATAAGTTACAACAGGTCTTTTCAATATTTTAACAACCAATATGGCCATACAGATACATGTCCGTTGAAAAACAGCACTACCCATTTCTCTCTTCTTCTTGCAAAACTGGAGGGTGACAAGTAGAAGGGAATAGGGACATGAATTGGGCATCTACTTGAGGGGCTCTGGCTGTCCAAGGGTCTCACTTCATGGAGCATCCAATAGAGGAACAATATTTTAATTCGTTTCAATTAAATTAATTTTTTTAATATTTAGGAAATAAAAATATTGGATGCTTCATGAATTTGTGTCATCCTTGCACAGGGGTCATGCTAATTTCTGTATTGTTCCAATTTTAGTATATATGCTGTCAAAGTGAGCACTATTTCTTTTTAAAAATAATAGTTATTACAATTGTTATGCATAGATATTATTTTTTTTAAACTTACCAAGCATAAAAGATTGGAAATGGGGAAGAAAAAATTTATTTATAATCTCACCAGTTTGCGATATCGATCATTAATATCCTGTAGAGATACCCCCCAAAAAAATTCCTCGTTTTTCTATTAATAATCTATTTGTAACATATTTCCATATAAAACATCATTATATTTTTCCTTCAACCTTACTTTAAAAAAATTATTTATTTTCAGAGAAAGGGAGGGGAAAAGAAGGAGAAAAAGAGAGACATCAATGTGGGTGCCTCTTACATGCCTCCAACTGGGGATCTGGCCTGCAATCCAGGCATGTGCCCTGACTGGGAATTGGATCTTCAACCTTTTGGTTCGCAGGCCAGTGCTCAATTCACTGAGCTATACCAGTCATTTCAACCTCACTTTTAATAACTTCAAAATATCCTATTGAATGTATGTACCTTAGTTCATTTGACCAATCTCTTATTATTGGTTTTTTAGTTTGTTTTAGGTTTTCACTGCCATCAACAGCAGTGAGCATTCTTGTACCTAACTAAGTTTTTTTGAACAAAACTATGATTCATTTCTACATAGAAATTTTGTGACGTACCGCCTTTGGGTCAAAGATTATATACACATCTAAGTAAGGCTTGAACTCTATTGCCTGGTACCTTTAGAAAAATTCCAATAATATATGCACCCCTGTGTTTTGTAGCAGTGTGCTTGCCTCAGGGCATTTGTACCAGCAATGGCTATTGCTACTTTCTTTTTTAAAGTAAAACTTTCAACTTTAATCTTTTTTGAAATAGTTTATTGTTGTTCTATTACAGTTGCCCCAATTTTCCCTCTTTGCTCTCCTCTGCCCAGCATCCCTCCTCCAACACCTCCCTACTCCCACAGAGAATCCCCACCCTGTTGTCCATGGGTCGTTCATACTTGTTCCTTGATTAGCCCCTTCTCATTCTTTCCACACTTATCCTCCTCGCCCCACCTCTTTGGTTGCTGTCAGTCTGTTCCTTGCTTCCATGCCTCTGGTCTTATTTTGCTCATTTATTAGTTTTGTTCATTGGGTTACTCTTATAGATAAGATCATATGATATTTGCCTTTTCCCCACCTGGCTTATTTCACTTAGCATAATATTCTCCAGTTTTATCCATGCTGTCTCAAAAGGTAGGAATTCCTTATTTCTTTCTGCTGCATAGTGTTCCATCGTGTAAATATACCAGTTTTTTGACCAGCTCATTTACAGATGAACACTTAGGCTGTTTCCAGTACTTGGCTATTGTAAATAATGCTGCTACGAACACAGGGGTTCATACGTTCTTTTGAATTGGTGTTTCAGGGTCTAATACCAGTAGTGGAATTGCTGGGTCAAAGGCAGTTCTATTTTTAGTTTTTTGAGGAAATTCCATACTGTTTTCCATAGTAGCTGCACCAGTCTGCATCTCTACCACCAGTGTACTAGGGTTCCCTTTTCTTCACATCCTCGCCAGCACTTGTTGTTTGTTGATTTGTTAATGAGGACGATTCTGACAGGTATGAGGTGATATCTATTATTACTTTCTTATTTTCATCTTTGCCAATTTTATTGACAAAAAATGGTGTCTTACTGTTTCAAATTACGCTCCTTTCCATATGACATTTTTCCATATGTCTTTTGGCTATTTGTAATTCTTTTGGGGGGAATTCCTCACCTCTGTCCTTTAGACCAGCTCCTAATTCTCCAGGCAAGTAACAGCCTCTGACCCCCTAAGTCCTAAGCAACCATCCCTCTGTCTCCTGCAATATTTGCAGAGTGGAGCTGGCCAGGGAAGTGCCAGGCACATACCAGGAAGTGAGAAAAACCCAACAACAAGCATGATCCCAGAGTTTAAGGTTACCGATTAGGCCCCCTTCTACCTAGAAGTCCCTACTGCTTCTCTTATGACATTATATAACCTCCCCAGTACCGTCTACAATTAATTTTCAATTTTGAGAAATTGAAATGAGCTGATTTGTCCACAGGGAGATTATGGCATCCCAGGCTATGGTGGTATGGGACAAAAAGGAATAAAGGTAAATATGGAAAACAATGATTTCTTTAATTGATGAATCAAACCTAAACAATATGAGAATACATGATCATACTGTAGAAGTGTTAGGTTGATTTATTTATACTTTCTGCTGAAAATTATAGGGCCCAAGAGGATTACTTGGAGAAATGGGGCAAAAGGTATTGTGCACATGACTTCTTTTGAAATTACCATGATCTTAACCTTTTATTTGGGAATTGAGATAAGTTTGTAGACCTCAACAAAGTAAACAAATAAGAAGCAGGGCATTTGTTTTACCTGAGCTTCAAGAAAAAAGGACCACACTCAATTCTATGAATCTTTAAGTTGGAAAAGATTGTCCTGTTCTTCCTTGCTTGATATCCCTTGTCTCGAAGCCCTAACTCTAGATATCCTCTCTAGTTTAGTCCTTTGTCCTTGATTTCACTGCCTTGGTGATCTTATTCAAAGCTTTGGGCTTCAGCTCTTATTGTATGCCCTTCATTCTTGTGGCCTTTATTTCTTCTCACCTGAAAGGTTACAATATTTGTCTCATTGGTCTCCTGCTTCCCACTTTTTCCTGCTACAGTTAATCCCAATCACTACTGTCATTTGATATTCTTTCCCCAGAGCATAGCCTTAATTTCGTTACTCTCCTCATCAAACTTCTTTCAGTGTTCCCCCTCACCTACGAGACTGAAATTTCTCTCTATGCTCTAGAACCAGACACAGCCTCCATTTCAACCAGAGTAGATAGTGTTATATCTCTTTTATACACTGAAATTATGCAATAAGGTTTTCTTTTTTAGCTAGAAGAGTATCTTCCACATTTTTAAATTTGATGCTCAAAATAAAGCTTAAAATCTGGATTTAAAAAAGTACCTAATTAAAGACATCAAATCAACTATGGGAAAAGAGACAATATTTGAATCCTTTAAAAAGTGCTTTTAATTGGTAAATGACCAAAAGGATTCTTTCCTTATGTAGAGAAGGGTATGAGAAGGTACTATATAAATAACTGCTAGGACAAGAGTTCTTATTGTAGAGTACTAATTTTCTCACTTACTGATAAAGGGGAAAAAGCATATTTCAATGTTAAATGTGAAATTAACATATTGATAAATGCTAAAATTAGCCCTGCAAACATCAGAATAAATTCTATTTTACCTTCAACTTTTTCATAAGTAATACATAAATTTAGGAGGTAATTCACTATTTAGTATTTTATGTGGTCATGTTTTACCTGATTTTAAAGCATTTTTCTTAGATATTTTTTATAAATAAATTTATTTATAAATAATATAAATACAGATATTTATAAATAAATTTAGAAAATTTAAAATAGTTACAGATATTTATAAATTACAGATATTTATAAATAAATTTAGAAAATTTAAAATAGTTTATAGAATACCTAAGTGTATCAATGACTTAATTCCAAATGATAGGAAAAGATAACTTTTAGTGTTTAATATCTGGTAGGGTATTAAGATCAATTAGGGTTTTTTTTGGACAAAAATATTTTTATTCTTTCATAGCAAATATTTTAACATTTGATTAAAGGTTGATTTCTTATATCTGAATTCTCAGGGTGAAATTGGAAATCCAGGAATTCCTGGGTCACCTGGACCCAAAGGATTTAGAGGACTAAGAGTAAGTGGCATATTATTCCAGAAATAAAACATGTTTCTTTGAAAGATTCTGGCTTTTTTGTTGTAATAATAATGCAGATTATTGTTCCATCCCAAGGATATCAAAATGTCACTTCCTAGCTCTGTGATCTTCAAAATACCTCTTCAGGGGCCCTGTTTCTACAACTTGAGAGTTGAACTTAATGACAAGAAAGGTCATTTTTTTTCCAGCTCTAAAAGCTTATGATTCCATGACTTTGAACCATTATGAAGATTTACAAATTGATGACTGGCTGTTCCAAGGATTGTCAGCGTCTCTCAGTTTTTTTCTAAGGCACACATGACAGCCCAGAATATTGATCCTGGGAGTGGAAATGAAGCTGACATCTTTCCACTGTGTCCCTGCAGGTTTTCTGACAATTCCACTACCCACAACCAAGGTCATCTGGGGTAGTCATTAAAATGCCTTAAAAGGAAGGCTATTGAGATCTTCTAATTAGTGAAGTGCAGAGTAGAATGCTATAGTTATTTAGAAACAAAATGCTGAGACAAGCATCCTTTCATTACACTCAAACTTTGAGTGTAATATCAGTAGCGATTATCAGCATGAAGGAGATGCAATTCAACAGATACTTTCCATCTGGCTGGCCGTATTTCATTAGCATTGTATCCATCACCTTAAGGTATGACCTTTCATGTCCTCTTAGGTAAGTATGTGGGCAATTATATTTTGTATTTGGTCCTTGCAGTGGTGAGGTTTCTTTTTTTTATTAGATTTCTGTTTGCCCTAGTATAATGGCTCCCTTTCTTCCTGCCTTCCTTTCTTCCTTTTTTCCTTCCTTTCTTCCTTCCTTCCTTCCTTCTTTTCTTTCTTTTTTCTTCTCTCTTTCTTTCCTTTGAACCAATCCTAGCTTATAACTATTTTAGATTTAAATGCACAACCAGTGCCAGAGCAAAACATGTCACTAAATGAAGAAGCTAAGAGGAAACTAGATGTTTACCAATGATTAAGAATGGCTGTTTGTATTACAAATAAGGAACTGACTTGAATTAATAGTTGCTTTCTTTAAAAAGATTATTTTAAATTGTAAAATCTCATTGAAACATAGTCCCATGGCTAGATGATGTGGGAGGTAACACATATTTCCTTCTGCAGCCCACTGTGGGTTTGAAAGGTCAGAAGGGATCTCAAGGATCTCACGGACCCCCTGGACGAAGAGTAAGTATGTACATGAGAACTAAGTCACATATCGTAAGTATCCTGGTTTCTAGGGTGTTCAAGGGAATGGGCCAGAATTGAAAGCCAGAAGCACTGGATTCAAGTCCAGATTCTGCTTCCAACTAGCTATGTGCCTCTGGGCCACTCACTGAGTTTACCTCAAAAACGGAGATGACAAATCCTGTGCTAACCACCTCAAAAGGTAGCTGAGGCAATCACAGAACCATAAGTGAGCACTCTCTGTAAACTGCGAAGTTGAATGCAAATATTAACTGTTACTATTATTTTTTCTTTTCACTGAAGTTTAAAGAAAATGGGGAGGGGGACAGAGGGGAGCAAAAAGGGGATGGATGTAATACAACAACAATAAAATTAAAAAAAAAGAAAAGAGAAAATGGGGATGGGATTGTAGAAGCTTCATAAAAGTATCCTGGCAAAGTTCCATCATGCTAGGCAAGTTGATAGAATTTCTCAAAACCATTCATAAAGCCTTCCTAGCCTCAACATTTAAACTTGAGAGAAATTTGGAAATGTAACCGCAACTTTCCACTATGATTCCATTGTAGGAGAAAATGTCACCTCTGGAAGCATTCCTAGGCAGAGTCAGGCACATCTCCCTCTGATGAAATATCCATCTCTCTGTTTTAGTCTCTCTCATGTTATTGTAATGATTTATTTACATGTTTCTCTCCCCTAACAAGCACAGAACTAAATGCTGCCAGCACCTGTGTATTTGCTTAGTGTGTCTGCTCTTCTTTTATGTAATGCTTATCTGCCTATATAATTGTCTTTGATTCTTTCACATATGTAGTGGCTGTGGGCTGCCCACTTGCATTTGAAACTCTTTGATTTGTAATAAACCTGTACCTCTGAGTTCTCAATAAACTCCTCTCCTTCCTGCCACGCTTTGGGAAGTCTGCTGTTTACAATTTTAAGTTATCTAATGAGAAGTGCCTTCTAGGTGCTATATCTTTAGTATAGGTATCTTTAAGAAATAAAATAATTCAGTTTACTTTGGGAAAACTTGAGCTTTATTGATCTAACACTGAAACAAAAAACTGGACACTGTTTTTTAATTTAAGTGTGGAAAGAGCATTGTAATCCACCGGATGAGTAATACTTTATTACTCTCTGCCAGCTGTGCTTTTAAGAAAGAAGACTTTCTATCATCATATATTTGACCCCATTTATCTTTTTCTACTTCCCCACCTTGCTTTCCTTCTGGTAACCACTATACTGTTGGTTGTGTTTATGAGTTTTTATTTGTTTGTCTTATTAGTTCATTTGTTGCTTTCAGTTTTATATTCCACATATGAGTAAAACTGTATGGTTCTTGATCTTTTAAATCTGACTTATTTCATTTAGCATGATATTTTCAAGATCTGTCCACGTTGTTGCAAATGGCAGTATTTCATCTTTTCTATGGCTACATATATTCCATTGTATATATGTACTGCATCTTCTTTATAATCATCTATCAAAGGACACTTGGGTTGTTTCCATGTCTTAGCCATTTTGAATACCGCATATTGACAAACATTTATACTATTTGGGAAATTTCCCACAAACAATCAAATTGGGGTCATTCAAACTCAGAGATTTCTGCCTTTCTGAAATAAACTCGTTCAAGAATATCATTTTTAACTAAAAAAAAAAAAAATGAAGATTTTTTTCTTCCCTCTGCTTTTGTTTTGACATTAAAGACTCCAATTCACATACCAATAACCTGCTCTGGTTTTGTTTTCCTAGGGTCCCAAAGGCATAGCAGGGATGCCTACACACTCTGTATGTATCTCCTTATTCACAAAAGAAAACCCAACCAGTCCACTGGAAAATAACAATGGCTACTTGAAAGTCATTATGCTCACATTTTTATTCTCTCTCTTTTTATTTACAGCAATGTGATCTGATCCAGTTCATACGGAACCATAGTTGTGAGTATCTGTGTGTCAGGGAAGAAGAGCATCAGTGATTGGGTCAGGGCCCTTAGGATGAAGGCGATGTGGGCATGTCCTGAGAGGCTGCTGTGGGAACAGCTCACAGAAAAGGCGGGAGGAAAAAGGGTATAAGTAATGACATGTATTTTAACTTAGCTCATGAGGTGCAATTTGTATAGGAGAGAAAGATGCCTGTGGGAAGCAATTAGAGACCAACTCAAATGGTGTGTGAATTAGCTCACACATTTATATAACAATTGTGTACAATGGCCAGAGACAACATGGTGAACATGGGAGTCTGAGGTTAGGTGGTTAGTTAGTTAATGAAGGCTCTTTGGGTGAGGGTAATTGAATCCCCACTATGAGGAAGTGATGGGCAGTGTGGCAAGACAATATCTTCAGCACAGGGAAAAAAGCAGAAGTCATCAAATAGAATGGTTGTGTCTGGTTATGAAAGAGGGAAATAAAGTAGAAAACACCAAGTAATCTTGTCTCTGAAAATTAATCCAAAGGAAATAAAGCAAAACAAGGGGAAAATTATAGGTGCAGATGAATATTGAAATATTCATTGGAGCAAAATAACTGTACACTCAAACTCTTTACGCTTATGGAATTATTATGGTGCATTATGTTCTGATAAAATATTAAGCAGATACGGTTTTTGTGAAGACAATCAGAATATGAAAATTATTGCCATTAAGAAGCATAAAATTAAATTGCATCTTCATTTTTACTTATAAGTAGGTATACATACATAGAAATAAATACTAGAGACAAAGGCAGAAAAGTATAACAACTTACATTAGGGTGGTGGAATCTTAGGTGATTAATATTCATGTTTGCATTGGGGTTTATAATTATGCTTATGCAATTACATTCAGAAAAATGTAAAAAATAAGCAAAACAGAGACAGACTTATAGATGGAGAGCAGATGACAGCCAGTCGCAGGGAAGAGGTTAGGGGGTGGAGCGATTGAGCAAAAAGGAAAAAGGACCAATGGACACAGACAACAGTGTGGTGACTGCTGGGGGGAGGGGGTGTAAGGGGGCTAAATGGTCATGGAAAAAAATACAATGAAGATTCCATTTAAAAGCAAAAATATAAAATGGGAAAAGTCAGATACTTTACTGAAGGAGACTGGATGAAAATGCAGCCATTACCAACAAGCATGTGACAAGGACAGAACAACAACTAATCTTAAGTTTAAAATCCCTTCATGGCCAGCTGAGATGAGGCTTAATATCACTATGAATCAGGAGGCAGAGGAGGGGTTGTGAAGGGAAGGCGACTGGTAGGAAATCGTGATGATTTTAAACATTTTAGAGGTAGAGGAATGTTGTGTAGGCCCTAAACTGCAGTGAAGTGCAGGCAGCTGATGGAATGGGGCTGTAATAATGGTGAGGGTCAGGGAAGGAGACTCGGATGTTGAAGCCACTCAGGTGCTTGTGGTCCAGAGAGCCTCATGGATGGGTGAGTTTCCAAAGAATGGGAATCCAGAGAGATGGAAACAGAATCCCCAAAGGATAAACCCAGGAAGCCCAAAGGACAGAAAATGGCATTGCAGAGATGCCCAATGTGGGCAACTTGAAAAGGAGCAAGAAGAAATCAGTGGCGAATGGATTCAAAGGGAGAAGTCCTTGTGAAAGGTATAGCTTGAGAAGCAGAAAGGCTCTCCAGCACAGGGAAGACGGGGAGAAACAGAGCTGGGATCAGAGGGAGAGTACAAAGGGAGAGAGCCATAGTAGGGGAGGTGAGTGAGTGTGTGGTCAGACTCCCTTCAAGGTGTTGCTGGTTCTCAGTGAAATCAAACGATGCCTTCCTGAGGAAGAACAAAGGAAGCAGAAGGAACTGGAGAGGTCAACACCTGCCCTTGGAGGGTTTAGGATTTGAAGGTAGTTGTCCAACACTGAGTAAGAGGAGTTAGCCAGGAAATCAGGGAGCCAGGGGAAAGTGGTGAGTTCTATAACCAGACAGGTGCTGATCAAAGAGCATGGAATTCCCAAGTTTGGATCTTAGAGGACTTGGGTGACAGGCCTTTAGAGCTAATTCAGATGACATTGCTGAGGCCCTGCAAGGTTGGACCCCTGGTAACATGTTTGCTTTTCAAATCCTGCAGTAGCTCTCTGCCATGCAGGGTGTGCGGTCCTGAACTGGTGCCTGGGACCCTAGCCCCAGAATAAGATAAGAGATCTAGGAAGCTGGGGGGAATGAGAGGAGATGAAGGGGGTTGAGAATAAAACAGGAAGGACAGGCATAATTAAAGAGGATTTTTAGAAAAAAATAACTTAAAAAAGAAACTCACTTAAAGAGGTCACCTAGTTTCTCCAAAGTCACCCAGATCCAAACCCAGACAAGTGTGTCTATTTCCAGCTATTTCCAACTTCTAGCCTCCTAGCTGGGTTGGAGGTTAAGGAATAAAAAGTTCACTTTCGGAAGAAAAGGCACCTGTTTCAGGCCTTGAGACAGAAGAGGCGATCTGCAGGCAGAGGCTAAAGAGAAAAGGTGTTAATAGGGTTGATGGGAAGGGAGCAGAGCTGTGGTGCAGCAGGATGGAAGGCCAGTTTGTTGTCAGTTCTAATAAAATCTTTCGTTCTATTGGAGTGACTCACCGGCTTCCAATGAGTCAAATAAATGTGAAAATTCTCATGCCTGGGCTTATGTAAAGATTTCCCCACTTCATCTGGCAGTGAATCGATTAGAGAAAGTAGATGCTATTTTGCTCAGGAGAAACCCTTGGGGAGAGGAATTCCCTTCTCTCTCTAGACTCGAAGGTAACCCAAACACAGGAGCTGTATATTTAGCAGAGACAAAGTTCATTTGGCAGTCCTCACAATACTGCAGGAAAATAGAGATTCCCAAGGTGTTCATCAAAGAAGAAGATAAAACCCCTATTTTAGCCTTGCCTTGCTGAATGACTCTCAGAAGGCTATAAGAAGAGATACAAAACAAATTGAATTTTACCTATCTCACCATTTAATCAGAGGCTCATCTATTCTGCTTCTAAGACAAGTGATCTGTGTTTCAGCTTTCAACCAAAGTTCTGCTGTTGTCTCTTGGCCATGACTCACAAGGAGAAAGGGTCAGAAAGGTTCACAAATTAATAAAATCCTGTGCATGTCTTTCTCCAGCCTTCAGCCTTGGCTTCCTGTTACTTAGGAATTAGCCTCATGTGCACTTACAGTCAAACAAAATATTAATCTTTGTTGAAATTTGGTTGTTTTGGATTACTTTTAGTCTGTATTCCAAGAGTATAAAGTATAAATGACTCTCTTCTTTTTCTCTCCCCCTCCCTCATTTTTATAGCTTGTTGGAAAGGTGAGAATTCTTACCATATTGTTTCTTGCTATAATTATTACTGTGTTTTGAAAAGACCAGTTTGAAAGAAACTCTCATCCCTGTGGGAAAGAACATCTCCCTTCTCTGCAGACACTTCTATTTCTTCATTTGGACTGTAACTGTCCATGTGGTGTTAGGCCTGATTATAAAATGGGCCCCTCACACTATTGTTCTTTGTAGGTCCTGACAAAATTTATAACTCAATTTGTTCATGGAGCAGGCCCTATGTTGCTGAGGGATTCAGTGACAGGGCTCTCTGGCTGGCCACATTCTGTTGCTCTGTTAGCTGCTTAAGCCCATGGACACCACCTTCTTGGATGGGCAATGTCTCCTTTCTTCCCTTTGACCCACCCCATGTACCCACGTTTCAGCTCCCTAAGTACCCTACACTTGTCAATCTGACTCTGTCGTGAATGGTTTTCCCAGGGCCTACACCACAATCAGCATCGCCCTTGGATGACATTGCCAATGAAACCAGTTATGTCAACTTCAGGGGCTCCTGGTCTCCTAGAGGCCTGCTGAAGCAAACCCGCAGGGTCTTTGAACTTATCACTGAGTAAGGCACCGTTCACTTTAATTCTGAAAACAAAACAAAAGTTTTATACATGTAAGTGCCTTATAAAACTCTCTGAATTAGAATGAAATCTACCAGGTACCCTGCTCCATACTAAGAAAGAGAGGCTATGAAGTCTACACTTCATATAACCACATTTTAATGTTCTATCTTTATGCAACACTTTTAAGCTAACATGCAGATACCTACAGTTCTAGCACTGTATGTAACCCTTGCATTTTCCTAGACCTTGGTTGAACCAACTTACTAGAGTAAAGGGATTGGGAAAGGCTTTTGATCCAGTGATATAATTTAATACTTCCGTTTTTCATTTTTGTAGAAAAATGTCCAGTGTATCCAACAGAGCTGGTATTTGCCCTGGACCAGTCCTACGGTATCACAGAACAGAGATTTAATGAAACAAGGAATATCATGACTTCTATTGTCAATGACCTTAACATCAGGGAAAATAATTGCCCTGTGGGAGCGAGAGTTGCTGTGGTTTCCTATGACTCAGGCACCAGCTATCTCATCCGTTGGTCCGACTACCACAACAAGAAGCAACTCCTCCAGCTTCTTTCCCAAATAACATATAAAGTCCCCAAAGCTGCTCAAGACATTGGTAACGCGATGAGATTTGTGGCCCGGAATGTTTTCAAGCGAACAACTGCAGGAGCCAATGTGAGGAGAGTTGCTGTGTTTTTTAGCAATGGACAAGCATCCAGTAGGTCATCCATCATCACGGCCACCATGGAACTTAATGCCCTGGATATCAGCCCAGCCATGTTAGCATTTAACGACAGGGCTTTTCTTGATGAAGCTTTTGGGGTAAGAACTCCTCTTGGCTACTTCAGATTTTTTTTTTTTTTTTTTTACTTTTTAAAAAAATTTTATTGTTGTTGTATTACATCCATCCCCTTTTTGCTCCCCTCTGTCCCCCTCCCCACCCACCCATTCCCCCCAAAGTCAATCCCACCTGTTGTCCATGTCCAT
>PVIW01004410.1:77692-133590 GCA_004026585.1 Noctilio leporinus | reverse complement strand
CCATGTTGTTGCAAAGGGTAGGAGTTCCTTCTTTCTTTCTGCTATATAGAATTCCATTGTGTAAATGTACCAAAGTTTTTTGATCCAATCATCCACTGATGGGCACTTAGGCTGTTTCCAGCACTTGGCTATTGTAAATAGTGCTGCTATGAACATAGGGGTACATAGGTTCTTATGAATTGGTGTTTCAGGATTCTTCGTACATCCCTTTCTTGCTATATGATCTTTAACAAATTATTTACCTCTCCCAGCCTGTTTTTTCATTTGTAAAATGGTAAGTAGTTACAATGAGATTATGGCTGTAAAACCACTAATGGACTGCTTGACTCAAAGTAGAGCTTGTTTTGTTGACAGCAAAATTATGCTGAGACTGAGATTGTTTTTGCCAATTTATTTCACACAGGTTCACTGCAGAAAGTATAATGAATAGTAATAATAATTTTACAAGGGGGGAACCCAAAAACAAAATTTATTTATAAAAAAATGTGTATTTATTTATTCTTTTTTAAAATATTTTTTATTATTTTTAGAGACAGGGAAGGAAGAGAGACAGAGAGGGTGAGAGACATCAATGTGTGCCTGCCTTTCACCTGCCTCCAGCTACAGACCTGGCTGGAGACCTGGCTTGTAACCTGGTTATGTGCCCTGGCTGGGAATCGAACCAGCGACCATTGGGTTCACAGGCCAGCGCCTTATCCACTGAGCCACCAGCCAGGGCTATTTATTTATTCTTACATTTTTAACTTTCACTCACCTTCCAAGTACTCTCCATTTGATGCAATACACCTATTGAGACATTTTTTTCCACTGCTCAAAACACTTTTTGAACTTGTCAATTTTGATTCCTTTTAGGGCTTCTGCTGCTTTTTTTGTTTCACATCTTCCACACAGGCAAAACATTTCCCTTTGGTGGCATTTTTCATCTGAGGAAACAAATAAATAAAAAGTCTCTCAGAGCAGGATCAGGTGAATAGAGGAGGGTGAGGCATAAGTCTCATGCCATTTTTTGTTAAAAACTGCTGAACACTCAGCACAGTGTAGGCAGGCACACTCATAAATCGCCCATCATGAAGTGAGCAAACACACTGAAAGTTTTCAAACACAAGTCACTGAAGTCAAACACAACTTCTAACAATACTGCCAGCTGGCGCAGTGATACTTATAGGTTCCCAGAACACTCACCTAGCGGGGGAAGCCTGTACTACAAGAAGCCCACCATCCAGAAGATAATTCCAGGATTTTCTTAGGGTCCCCCTTCATACAAGTCAATAGCATAAGGGACAGTGTCTCTTTAAAAAGACAATAAAAGCCCTGGTTGGTGTGGCTCAGTGGATTGAGTGCCGGCCTACAAATAGAAAGGTCAATGGTTCAATTACAAGTCAAGGCACATGCCTGGGTTGTGGGCTGGGTCCCCAGTTGGGAGTGTATGAGAAAAAACTAATTGATACCTCTCACACATCTTTCCCTTTCTTTCTCCTTCCCTTCCCCCTCTCTCTAAAAATAAATAAATAAAATCTATTTTTAAAGGCTTTGATAAGAAACATTTTTTTTTGTTTTTAAGATTTTTATTTATTATTTTCAGAGAGAAGGGAAGGGAGAGAGGCAGAGAGGGAGAGAGACATCAATGTATGGTTGCCTTTCACCTGCCTCTAGCCACGGACCTGGCTTGCAACCTGGTTATGTGCCCTGGCTGGGGAATCAAACCAGCAACATTTGGGTTCACAGGCCAGCACTTTATCCACTGTGCCACCAGCCAGGGCTTGATAAGAAACATTTTAAAAAGCCAATAAAAAATACTCCAAGGCAATGATAAACTAATTGCCCTATAGTTCCAGCAAAGAGAAGATGAAAGAAGTAAAGTCCAAATTTAGTTGAGGTGTCCCTAAAATTTGGTTCTCAGAAGAGTCAGTTTTCCAACAAAATCTGGATATCAGTTGCTGGCTCAGCTCCCTTGCTACTAGACATGTAGCTAGTGGGTGATGGGACTGGTATTGGAAGGCAGGGGTGGGGTGCTCCAAAGGTTATTCCTCCAGGGACCATTACACAGCTTATATCACTGCCTCTGAGGACTAGCTTCACCAAGGCAGGAACAGATGTCCATTCACTTCCTGTGACTGTTGCATGGTTAACACCACTGCTGACCAAGAGCCTGCATGGCAAGAACAATTGTCTCAAGGTCTTCAGAGAGCTATTTAGATCAGCAAAGGTTAGCCTTGCCCAGTCCAAACACTCCTTCCTCATTGACTTTTGCTTTTTAAAACTTCAATGTCCATTACATCACAGCCATTCTTCCATATGTTCTTATCCATAAGTCCCCAGTGGTGTCCATCAACAGCTGAGCTGCTGGGCGCTTCTTGACAACAACAGATGTCCATGACAACATCCTGGCACAGCTTCCTCAATGTAAACAAATTCACCCTCAGATCAAAACAACTTCGCTTAAGTCATAAACAAGCGGATTTGAAATCATAACAAATCAATCTATAACCGAGCTCAAGAATGACACCTGTCATGATGACATGTCCCAAAGGCTCCAAACACTGAATTCCCCAAGCTCTTCCTCTTGTAGAGTGTAGTGGTTATCTAGTCCACAGCAAATACTTGATGCTGTTCTATTGCACTCCAACTGTGAAAACAATTAGCAAGCCTTTTTTTTTTTTCCATATAACCCTCTTGCCCCTTTTGTCTACAACCTTTCCTTCTAACCTTTTTTCATGTGTATATCGCTCCTCAAAATGGTTCCAAATATATTTCAAACTGATGCCAGCTGCAAAAGCCTCCAAAAATCAACCTCCTACTTGTATTTATTGCTCTCTATTCAGACCATACTGGGACTCTGTTAACACTACACAATGTTCCCACAGCTTGTTCTAGTAAAATGGGATGACTTCTCTTGCATGTGTCCCTAGGTAGCCCTGTTGTTCCCTGATCAAGTGTTACAAGTTTTTTTTTTTTTTTTCAATAAAAGGAGAAATGGCGGGAGGAGGGTGGAGTGTCACTACTGATCAGGCCGAATCCCAAGACCATTTCACACATGGGAATTTATCTTCACCTGGAAATGCTGATTAGAATGCAGTGATTAGTTTGGATTGTTGCTTGACTTCTGAGTGGTATTCATCCAAAAAAACTCAGAGCTCTATTGGCATTTGAAACTCCTCTGCCTCTAGTCCTCTACCCAGTTAGGCTGATAGAGATGAATCTTTAAGAACAAGGCTTTAGGTCAGTCAGACTCTGGCTACCACGGCACTGAATGTCCTATAAGCTGATAATAAATAATACAAACATATCATAAGCACCTATAAAATGATATGGGATGACTTCATGAAATGCAAGATATAACTCCTGTAATCAGGACCTAACTGGCCATTTTTAGGACACTTGGTCCCTGCCATCAATGCCCTGCCTCCAGGACTGCAATTTTATCTGTGTGGCTGAGAAGAAAGTTAGTAATTGTGCAGGGTATTTGTCTTGATATATCTGAGAAGAAACCATAAAAGGAAGAGCTGAAAATTATTCAGTGTGGTCAGTGGGGCAAGAAAGAGATTACAGCACTTAAATTGTTTTTCCAAGCGTCAAGCTTAGCTACATCATTAATAAAAACAGCATGTAACAAAAGGTGAAAGAGAGGTCATTCTCAAGACTCATCATTAAAATGATTCCACTACCTTATATTTGTAGGCAAGTTAGTCAGGGATACAAGGCTACAAGCCTCTTTATAGGATGAGTATCCAGAATTGGGGGAACAAGGTCAGGCAGTGTCACTCTGATCGGGATAATAAGAATTGAAAACAAAATAGATGGGGTTAGCCATCTGTGGAAATCTTTTCAGAAGCAACCAACCCTAAGAGATGACTTGAAAATGTGTTGCTAATGAAATGAAAGCAAGTCCCCAAAATTTCCTCAGGAAGATGCCAATCAAAATGTCACACATTTAGGATCTCAGAATTGTTCATTACATTGGTAGTCAATAAGAGCTGGAATCTTACTTGCTGAGTGACATTGGGCAATTTTTTTACCTCTTTGAGACCCACTATCTTCATCTGGAACATGGTAAAGTTTCCTAACTACCTGACGAAATTGCTGTATTAGATAAAAACATTCATTAGAAAGTGTTTTGTCAGTGATTAGAGCCCTAAAATATTAGGATGATGAAGATAATGAGGATGATGGTGATAATGACAAAAATGCTAATGACCATGGGCTATGGAGAAAAGAGATTTTCGGTGTACATTTTTTTTAATAACATGATTATGCCTAGGCCTCCCTGCCTTATTTGGGAATATCTGAGGATACTACTGTCCCCTGCCTATCTCCTTTAACCTTCTAAGCCCTGATTACCAGTGATTTGTCATTGAAGTTGCCATTCATCTCAGAGTCACTCTTTCTAGCTGGAGACAAGTATTTTTCTCTTACTTTGCCAAACCCTCCCCTTTCCTACTTTCAAGCACCTCCCACTTCTCACAAGTGTTACAGTCCTAACAGATCGCCAAATCTTTATCCAATGTGATGCTTTATCATGTGATTCTCTAATTGACTTCAAATATAGGAAGTTCTCTATTTGTTGGGAAAAAATGAGAATATGAATGAATAAGGTAATGATTGTGAAACTACACTGTAAATAAACCCTTATCCAAAGTCATTTCAAAATATTCTAGTGAGGCAAGTATAGCAGGTATCGGCATATCCATTTTACAGATGGGGAAATATACTTCAAGGAATAAAGTATAATACGTTGTTCTAAGTGATACAATTAGTCAGGGAGAAAGGAAGAGTTCCCTGTCTCTTGATACCTCATCCAGCTAATTTTCTACTGTAGCACACTGTCTCAATTTTACTATCAGTACTTGTTTTTATTGGTTGGCGTTTTTAAGTGTTCTACCATGGGCCATGTGGTATGAGGTTGTGGTAGTGCCCAGTTTGGCCTGAGCCTTTCAAAGGCATTAAAAAGTGCAAAAAGTGATTGACCGTTCATGAGTCCTATTCTGTATCTTTTTAAATCAGTTTAATTGTAAAGTAATCCATTAGGCCAGTAAATTAATTCAGTGCAAAAGGACACAACCTTTTTTTTTTTTTTTTTTTTTTTTTAGCAGAGTCCAGTTCATTAAGAAACTGGTGCCAAAGGACTGAAGTTAGAAATATTTACTGGAATGACTATTTGCAGAGAACCAGACAATCATCAGAAAGCCAGTCTCTTCCAAAGCTCTTTAAATCACTTTTTCTCTCAGGAAACGAAGTAATTTGCCCTTATTTTATTAAGAAACTGTTACGCTAGGATTTTTTTTACAGCTACAATGGATGATAAAGGAGCAGCAATCATCTTTATGGAACAGGTGTAGGGCAGCTTTTAGGAGCCCTGCATTTGCAATGTAGTGTCTCAATCAATTACATTGAAATACTAGCAGCTGCAGAGACATTGTTACCATAGAAACACAATAAGGCTTGCTTATAGACGTGGACACCAGGATCTAAGCACCTCACGCACTTCTAGGTGAAGACAGTTCAGAGCATAATTATGCCAACTCATGCCACAGACAAATGCTCATTTTATTTTTTTCCATTTTAATACACAGAACACAATCTTTTCTAAAGTTCCCTCTGGGGGCTGTATTTATAGGAAATACACTGAGTAACCAAACCTAAGTTGGCCTCAAGAAAACCCTGTGTAGGATGCAGTTCCATGTGAGAACAGATCATCCTTTCTTCTCTACAGTCACCCTCCTGCTCGGAGCAAGCCCCCACCTTTTCTCATCAGGACTCTTGTAATAACCCATTAGGTTATGACAACCCTTGCCCTATTTTGGATCACCGACAACTCTTTACATTGTTCCCAGCGTGATCTTTCTAAAATTTCAAATGCATTCTTAATGTTACTATCTTATGAAAACCATGTCTAGTGGTTTCCCATAACCTCAGCTGTATTTCCAAAATTGTATTCTAGGGCTTCCATGGTCAAATAAGTTTGAGAAGTGCTCCTTACAATGTTCCCACTTCTGGGCATTCGTTCTACATTCTTAGTGTATTGGGAGCTCTGAAAAGAATACTATAAGAAACCTGTTTGGCTTGTTTAAGCCCAGAGCTTCCTTTTTTTTATTTTTTTTTTTAAATTTCATTATTTTTAGAAAGAGGGGAAGGGAGAGAGGCAGAGAGGGAGAGAGACATCAAGGTATGGTTGCTTTTCACCTGCCTCCAGCCACAGACCTGACTGGAGACCTGGTTTGCAACCTGGTTATGTGCCCTGGCTGGGGAATCGAACCTGCGGCCTTCGGGTTCGCCCTTTTTCATACTACCATTGTCAACATGTTCAAAGCCTGATACACCAATTTATCAGTTTTCTCCAGAAAGTCATTGGGTAAGCTGTTAATAGCTTATTCATGTCTTAGACCCATGGTCTTCTTCAGTTACAATTTACTGAGAAAAACTTCGGTTTCTTTTTAAACTCACTGGCTTGAATTTTTATTAATTAATAAATTTTATTTGATAGAGAAGTTTACGATTCCAAGTTGAGTGGAAAGTACAGGAAGTTCCCACAAACTTCTATCTGCACGCCAGCACAACCTCCCCCACGACTGACATCATGCAGCAGGTATATTTGTTACAAGCGATGAACTTACATCAATAAATCATTATCACCCAAAGTCCATGATTTACATTTGACCTCACTCTTGGGTATATCTCAAGTGTTCACCATAAATTGAAGTCTCTCATCCATTTTGAAACTCGGATGGTATTGCTCTTTTATTTATAATAGGGGCACCAGTAATCTATTTTTAAGAATCAGGTTTTCAAGACTCAGTAAGGTCCTTTATAAAGGCTCAGGCCAAACTGGGGGCTACCTAATACAGCATCCAAGCAGAGAGCATGATAGCCTATGCAAAGGTAAAGCATCATTAGTAAGAGTTTGCAAAGAGTAGTTGTTATTGAGTTCAGATTGTGAAAGATCTTCATATCATGCAGAGTTTTCAAACCCACTAGGCCTACAGGATTATTAAGTCCAGTGTGTTTTCTTTTCAGCAGTGGTCTTGATGTTTGGGACAAAATTACCAGAAAAGAGAAGCCAGTGAGGAAATAGGGCTGGAACCAGTGAAAGCTCCAGGAACTGATGAGAAAACAACAAGATGTATTAAGGATGATGTGATTTTCAGAGCTGGAGTTTTCAGCACCCACGTCATCTACAGACTGCATAATAGCTTCTTAACTGTTCCCCCACATCCAACCTTGTCCTCCCCCACTTTCAATAACATTTTTTTTAATGTTGCAATCAGAGTCCTAGATGGATGGTTCTCAAATGTGAGTGTGCATCGGATTTGCCTTGAGGGCATGTGAAAACACAGATTGGTGGGCCCATTCCCAGAGGTTCTGAGTCAGCAGTATGGGGTCAGGTCTGAGAATTTCACTTCCAACAGTTCCCAAATGATGCTTTTGCCACCTGACTCTGGACCAGACTTCGAAGACCACTAACGCAATTAGATCAGTCTCCTGCTAAAAACTTCTCAGTATTTCCTTAGTTTCAGGATAAAACCTTTTACCTGGCTAACAAGGCTCTAAATTATCTGGCCCTTGCTCTTTTCTTCTGTCTTGTATCTCATCCTTTGTTGAACTGTTTGATGTTCCCTGGTTCTGCCTTCTTTTTAAAACCTCTATAACGTTACATATATTTTCTTATCGGCCTGGAACTCCCAATAGAACCCTTTCTTCATCCAACTACTTCCTATTTATCTTTACAAACTCACCATACCTTTGATCTACATGAATCCTCTTCTCAACAACTAATTTGAACAAGATGTCCTTTACCTGGGCTGCTAAAGCATCCTGTACTAACACTCATTCTTGTACTCACTATGTCCTATCATCTCTATTTGCATGTTTGATTTCTCCTTTAGAACATTAGTATGTTGAAGAACAGGATTCTGTATTTTATTTCATTCATTTTTCTGCTTTCCCAGTGCCAAGAACAGTGCCTCCCAATAGAGTAAGTTCAATTAGAGTAGGATAAATAAGAAAATTAATGAGTGTATAGGCTCTGGCTTTGTTAAAGACCACAAGCTACTGCTTAAATTTGTCATCTTAACAACTTGTGAGGTATGTCTTATTAGAACACCCATTGCACAGATAAGAAAGCTGAGTCTCAAATTTTTGTTAGTTTATTTGTGTATGTACATTAGAAAAGTTCAGGGTTTATTGGTTTGTTTTTTGCTTTGTTTCTTTGTATTTACATTTTTTATTTTTTTAATATTTTTTAAAGATTTTATTATTTCCAGAGAGAAAGGAAGGGAAAGAGGCAGAAAGGGAGAGAAACATCAATATATGATTGCCTTTTACCTGCCTCCAACCACATCTGGCTGGAGACCCAGCTTGCAACCTGGTTATGTGCCCTGGCTGGGAATCGACCCAGCGAGCTTTGAGTTCAAAGGCTGGTGCCTTATCCACTGTGCGACCAGCCAGGGCTGTATTGCTTAGCATTTATGACATCAAAATACACAAACAAACACACACACAGTGAAAATTTCCCTTATACTTCCTCTTGGTTAGAAGTCAGAAGTGGAGGCTTGCAGATAATTATAGGTAATCTTTTTTTTTTTTTGAGATTTTATTTTATTATTTTTAGAAAGGGGAAGAGAGAAAGGCAGAGAGGGAGAGAGACATCAATGTATGGTTGCTTTTTACCTGCCTCCAGCCACAGACCTGACTGGAGACCTGGCTTGCAACCTAGTTAAGTTGTCCTGACTGGGAATTGAACCTGCAACCTTTGGGTTCACAGGCTGGTGCCTTATCCACTGTGCTACCAGCCAGGGCTATAGGTAATCTTTTCCCAAAGGTTTGACTATTACATTAAAACAAACTCAATTTGTGGGTGTACTGCTGTTTATATCTGCAAACACCAAATTTATAAAGTTGGATAAGAATTTAATCAGTTAAGTTGTTAGGTTTGGGGCAGGAAATAAATCAGAGCTTGGCTTGTCAAATAAATTAAAATATTTCAACGGTAGCTTTTTATAGCCTCTGGATATGTATGTACATTTTCAGCAATGCTGCAACATAGCTCTTTACAAAATAAATTTCATAGCTAGTGTTAAGAACTGATGATGAACCCTTGGCTGGAGTGGCTCAGTGGAATGGTGCTGGCCTATGAACCCAAGGGTTGCTGGTTCAATTCCCAGTCAGGGCACATAACCAGGTTGCAAGCCAGGTCTCCAGCCAGGTCTGTAGCTGGAGGCAGGTGAAAGGCAACCATACATTGATATTTCTCTCCCTTTCTTCCTCCCTCCCTACCCTTCTCTATAAAAATAATGAAAAAAAATCTTAAAGAAAAAAGAAGTGACAATGAAAACTCAAAACCACACACCTAATGAACCTACCAAATTTGTTTTGGTGTCATTAGCCATGCAATGAGGACTAGTGGAGCACCATGTCACTTTGCCTTTTGCCACCCTCCCATTGCCACCCAACCATGCTGTGCAGCCAAGTGAAAGATGAAAGTGAGGGTCTGAAGACCAGAGTGTCCAAATGTTTAATCTTTCCCAGGTTTTGTCTTTCAATATTGTTCCTAGCCAGTATGTTTTATAGCAATGGCAATTCCAGAACATGTTGAATAGAAAAAGGAAGCGCTAAAACTTTCTATGATATAGCAAGTGTTGTATTAGAATCAGAATTGATTGCTACTCCCCTACCTGGTATCATTGGTCTGTGAGAAAGGACTTATCTTGGCAGTGGAAAAAGGTAAAATACATGCACATAACACATACACACACACAGACACACACTTAAGACAGCTCTCCAGAAACCAACTTTTTATGATTATATTTTTCTAATTTTGTTGTTGTTTTATTAGAATCATCCCCTTTTCCCTCCCCTCTGTCCCCTTCTCCACCCACCCACTACCCCCTCAAAGTCAATCCCACTTGTTGTCCATGTCCATGGTTCTTCCTTGACTAAACTGCTCCCCTTCTTTGTCTCCTTCTCCTCCCTCCCTTCTCCCCTCTCAGAAATATACTTCTGAGGAAACTATTGTGAGGGATGTTTAGGCTTAGCACTTTTGGGAGGAAAGGGGAAGATGTGGAATTGTGCAGAGGGAAAAGGTGAACAGTAATGCAGGTCAGGCAATGCCTCCATCAACCCTATAGGTAGTTCTGGAGTAAATACCTATAGGGTTGATACTGGAGTGAATACTGATAGGGATATCACTGGTTGGCCTAGAATGCCAGAGCTCTTATGCTCTCACCTTTTTCACCTTTTTCAGTAAATGGATGTGTGCCACCAAAGGAATGCATCTCCATGGGTGAGGTGGCTTGGCTGACACAGGCCCAGGAGCTGTCAGCAAGACAGTCTGCCTATTGAACTCCAAACAGCTGAGCAGCAAGTCCTTACATGAAGGGGTATTTACACTAAACATCCCTGTGTCCATCACAGCCCACCCCTTTTGCCACTGGGACCCACTTCTTATGAGTGAGAAGGGGCTCCCACAACTATTTGGTGATGTTTTCCCCTGAGGAGAAACTCAGAAAAAGAGAATGTTAGTAGAGCCAACTGCCTCCGAAGTTAGTCTTAAAGTTGCAATTGATACTCATTTTCTTTTCTCCACTATCCAATCTACATTCCTCTCGGCTCCAGCTACCACACGTGCTGGCCTTGGTGGTTCCTCTGATAGGATAACCTTGACCCTCATCCTGGAGTGAGCTGGAGTTGCTACACTCGTGCACTGAGAGCTACATTGGGTAAATGGGGTTATCAAGAGATACCCAAGTTGAATGCCTGTGTTCCGTAAGTACTCACCCTGTTACCATTTTGTAATGACATTCCTATCTTCCTGCTGATTAAGACCAATGACTCCTGCCAAGATGTTGACTCCTTTTCTCTCTTGTTGTCCAAGAACACAAGCAGCGCTAAGTGCTCTGCTGATACCTTTAGCTTGTAATGTAATTTCTTCCATTGTGTCCCCTGGTAAAAGCGTGGTACCTTTGATGATAAAGACCTCCACTATAACTCTGTTGAGCCCATACTTCTTGGGACAAGTACAATGAAGTCTCCCCATAAGTGGCAGGGAGTAACAATATCCACTGTTTCCTAAACCATGTATCCATCTTATTGGGTCACAGAACCATGTAAGTCTTTGAGTCTATTCATGCACTGTGCACTAGAAAGGAAATCCTGTACTTTCCGAGTATTGCCTTCCAGGTGGCACTTCAGCTGCGCCTTCAGCGAACCTACTGACACTATCAGGCTGGCAATCTCTGGATAATTATGTGAAACAACCAGTGGAATGCATGCTTTTGAGCCTATTCCCATACCTCTTTTTCTGTAAATTGGGCTTCTTTTTTTAATTATTATGACTAGTATCATTATCAGGCAGGTAAAAACAACCAAACAAAATGGACTCTGAGTTTACTTTAATCCATAAGTATACATGTTACAGGATAGCTGTCTACCTTAGGTGTCAGTGGCTTCTCATTCTTAAGGACCCTTTGATGTCTGTAACCAGAAATAGATGTCCATTTGCAGTTAGGTACCTGATTAGGTTTCTTCCCATGATGTTGGAGAGTGTCTTTTGTTTAATGTCATTTCCAATAAACAAAATCTCCAGCTGGCAGTCAAATGATCTTTCAAGTCTTTGTCTCTTGGGAGCTACTGTTAAAAGAAGCGGTGACCAATTTTCTTGAAGTGACTCTATCAAGCATTGACAATAGTGAATGATGATGTCTCCTTTCAGTAATGGCAGCCCAATAAGTTTCTTTATCTAAGTCCAGCTTAAATGCACTGTGATGCATGAAGGAATGCAGAGACCGAAAAGTGAGGAGCAAGGAAGAACCAAGCAGCTGTCTTGGGTTCCCATAGCCCTGTTTATTTTACAACCCTTGTAAATATATCCTAGAAGTTTTCATTTCTTATTTTACAATGTTTCCTATGCAATTTCAACTCTTTTAAGACATTCCAGGGGCCCTTCTGAAAAGCTGCAAAGTTATTCCTACATATATTGAGATTTTAACCCTTAAAATCTCAATGGTTACCCCTGGCTGGTGGCAAAGTAGATAAGGCGCCAGCCTGTGAACCCAAAAGTCGCTGGTTCGATTCCCAGGCAGGGCACATAAGCAGGTTGCAAGCCAGGTCTCCGGCCAGGTCTGTGGCTAGAGTCAGGTGAAGGGCAACCATACATGGATGTCTCTCTCCCTCTCTGCCTCTCTCCCTTCCCCTCTCTCTAAAAATAATAAATGAAATCCTCTTTTAAAAAACCTCAATGGTTAATAAAAAACTAAGAAATAATCAATTAGCATTCTTTAGCTTAGACATTTTATAACCTCTACAAACATTTTCATTGACAGAAAAGCCAATTAACACAGGGTTATTTTTGTAAAACCCACACAAAATAAAAACATGTAGAACAATGACTCTGCATCTTATTTTGCATTAAGCTTAAACATTCTTCCACAGAAACTATTCAGATGATTCAGAAGGCCACAGTTACGGGCAAGTGGTGATTGGCAGCTTCATCACAGCAGAATACCCACTCACTCGTCACATCTCATGCAGAATTTTTTGGTGAAGCATCAAATCATCTAGGTGACTTAACCCCACTATAGCACAGATTTGGCACCCTGGGACTCTGGCTTCTCCCAAAACTAAAATCATCTTTGAAAGAGAAAAGATTTCAGACCATCAATGAGATTCATGAAAATACGATGGGGCAGCTGATGGCATTGGGAGAACTGTGTGAGGTCCTAAGGTGCCAACTTTGGTGAGGACTAAGATGTCACTGTTTTATGGACAATGTTTCTTGTATCTTCTGTCTTCTTCAGTAAATGTCTCTATTTTCCATATTACACAGCTGGATACATTCTGGATGGACCATGTGTGTGTGTGTGTGTGTGTGTGTGTGTGTGTGTACTATCCTAAAAGTATTAGCTACATATGCATAAACTGCTTTAATTATACTGATATTGGCTCAGTAATTTCAGGACAGACCTCATATATATGTATATTCCCAATTTTGCCCTGGAAGCATTTACAATTTATATCTGTCTTTGACAAATCAAGTTCCAATGACTTTTCCCTTTTTAAATAAGGACAGCCTTTTTAATACCTCAAAGAATTGGGTTGACACCTAAATAACATCATAGGTTATCTATTTATCTAAGTCCTCTTTCTGAAGTTTCAAGAGATCAATGAAGCATGTTTTTTATTCATTCTGCCTAATTTTGTTGTCAGTTTTAAGAACTGTTCATGTAAAACTTAATTTAGAAATATCAAAGGATCCTCATGTCAGCCATCTTGGGAGTCTGAGTGCCCCGGGGCTTGCTGGCCTTATATGCGCAATTGCCCATATTGATTTGGAGATCTGCAGAGTTTGAACAAACTTCTAGGGAAAACCAGCCCTTACATGTATGCCTCTGAATATGCCAAATGCAGTGAATATCCCTATAGGACTGCTTTATTTTCATTTAATTTTTTCCTTAGAAAACCCACATCAATTCTTAAGTCACCCAAGAATGCTTGAGGAGAGGCCAGGAAGAGCCTACCTGATGCAGCCAGAATGGGAACACTTTCCAATCATTGGCTCCTCTCTCAGGCCTCTCTTTCTCAGGGTGTCCACTTCTAGGATGCCCTGCCCTTCTCCCCAGAGCTCCCACAGGCTTCTCCAGGATTGGTTGTGTTACTGTACTGGATGACGTCCAGCACCTATTTCCACCATTCCAGATCTGAGTAACTATCACCATCACGTTAGCAATTCGAGGTTGGGGAATCAAGTGCTTTTCATCTTTGGCAGTTAAGTTCACCTGGTATAAAGTGAGAAGCCAGTGGGTCACAATGGGCCCTTGCTTGTACTTAACCCGGGTCTGGGTCTGCAGGGTGGTCCTGGGTGACCTTTTTTGGAATCCTGCCAACTACATCAAATAAGTGTTGATGTAAGAAATGCCCACATGGGCCCTGGCTGGTAGCACAGTGGATAAGCGGCCGGCCTGCGAACCCAAAGGCTGCAGGTTCGATTCCCCAGCCAGGGCACATAATCAGGTTACAAACCAGGTCTCCAGCCAGGTCCGTGGCTGGAGGCAGGTGAAAGGCAACCATACATTGATGTCTCTCTCCCTCTCTGCCTCTCTCCCTTCCCCTCTTTCTAAAAATAATGAAAAAAAAATCTTTAAAAAAACAAAAATGTCCACATGGGATTGACTTTGGGGGGAATGGGTGGGCGGGGAGGGGAACAGAGGGGAGCAAAAAGGGGATGGATGTAATACAACAATAATAAAATTAAAAAAAAAAAAAGAAACGCCCAAACTTTTGTGCTCACTTCGGCAGTACATATACTAAAATTGGAACAATATAGAGATTAGCCTAGCCCCTGAGCAAGGATGACACACAAATTCGTGAAGCGTTCCATACTTTGGGGCAGAGGGGAGAGGGGGAGGAGGAGGCAAAGAAGGGGAGCAGTTTGGTCAAGGAACTAGCATGGAAGAACCATGGACATGGAGAACAGTGGGATTGACTTGGGGAGGAGGAGTGAGTGGGTGGGAAAGGACGGAGGGGAATAAGAGGGGGATGGATGCAATACAACAACAATTAAATTAAATTAAATTAAAACAAACAAAAAGAAATGTCCAAACTTTTCTCTCTTACATTTCTTTCCTATAACCATCCCCTTAAAAGGGGTTTTGATACCAATTCCAATGTGCGGAGGCTCCCACACCCCCACCAGCAAGCAATTGTCACATATCAGAGGTGTCCAATTCAATTCTGGCACTATCTACCTGGAGATAATGGCAACAAGAAAATTCTGAGATGTTCCAAGTTAAAATTACAGCAGCTGGAGAGTGAGAAAAAGAGACAAAACAGTCTGTTAATAACTGTGGACCAGCTTTGAAAAAAAAAAGAAAGAAAGAAAGAAAACTGCTCATATTCTGTATATGGGGTTAATTTTTTTTAAGATTTTTTTTTTCAGAGAGAAGGGCAGGGAAGGAGGACGAAAGGGAGAGAAGCATCAATGTATGGTTGCCTTTCACCTGCCTCCAGCTACATACCTGGCTGGAGACCTAGCTTACAACCTGGTTATGCGCCCTGACTGGTAGGATTAATTTTTATGTGACTCTTTCTACAATATTCTACAAAAGAAGCTAGCCAGGCACCAACAAACCCCAGGATCCTTCAGTTCAAATTTACACATGAGCTTCCCAGTATGCTACCCACAGCTAACCCACAGGAGCAGACAATTCTTCCTTTCTAACTCTCCTGTGCTTGTCCTAGTACTAGCAGGGCTGCTTTTCTGATATGTTATGTAGGATCAATTTTCTAAAATTAAAAAAAAAAGTTTAATTACAGTTTACATTGACTATTATATTAGTTTCAGGTGTACAGCATAGTGGTTAAACATGTGGAATCCCATTTTGATGGATCCCTTTATAAACCTTCAGGTTGGATGCTGGCTGAGGCCCTGCAGACTAGAAAGCTAAACTCATGCCTGGGATATATATATATGTGTGTGTGTGTGTGTGTGTGTGTGTGTGTGTGTATATATTTCTAAGAACAAACCACTTGTTATTCCAAAGTGAAAAGGGACCACTTTGCAATTCGTGGTCAATTGATATCTTCAAGCAATGGTTCCATATTGGAAGCTCAACATTGGCCTTTATTGCTGGCCAGTTTTGACACCAGAATAAGCCAGATTAGCCTTGATGAATGGATGCCTGTGATACTGTGTCCATGAGTAGCCTGAATTTCTGCCTCTATGGGTCCATCACACCAGTTTTAGGGCTGCTAATGTCAAAGGCTAGCTAATAACCTACTGATGGAGTCATTTTATCAGTTTGTTCAGTGCCTTTCCCATAGTAGATGCTATGGTGAATGCTGAAATGTGAAATAGACCTTCACACATTGTGCAACTCAAATATGTCTATCTACATGGTTCTACTACAAACTTTCTTCCCTCAGACCTTTCTATCTTTTTTTTTCCTTTCAGGGCGCTACCTGCCAGAAAAAGCTACTTGCCACTGTTTATGAATCTGTATGTACATATATTTTAACCTCTGACCACTTCTCCTTCCAAGGAAAGGTGGACAGTGAGGTGCACTGCCTAAATTTTTCCCTTGCATGGCCACCCCTAAATAAGTTTGTAATGCAGCTACCATCCATTTTTTGGTTTATATTCATCTACCAAGCTGATCCATTTTTAAACCAAGTTTGAGCATTTTCAAGACTCCAGCATCAGTTGATCATATGGAAATCACAATATAGCTACAGAGGCAGGGCTGAGGAAGGGGTGATGGTACGAACGTGGCAGATGACTCTGGGATCTGGGCTACTATTTCACATAGCCTGCTGGTACCCTCTGATTTTCCTTGCACTTAATTTTAAATGCAGTACTTCCATGTTACTATGGTTGTTTCTGGGCTCATCAGACATCAGATCTGACAAAACCCAACCCATAAAGGGAAACTGCAGATGTATGATTAGTCAATGTCCTAGGGTCAATCTGTCTATACCAGTGTCCAGTACAATAACAAGCTGTTTTTCAAAAAGCTTTTGATTTTCCAATCTATATGGCATGGCCTTACTCCAGAACTCCAGGGACTCATGTTGTGATTCTCCCACTGAGTTTCCCACCAAGTCCACATAACATCTTTCTCCTGATGATCAAACCATAGGGTCTGCAGAGTCACGTAGCTCAAGCAGCACTGCTGTTTGCACCTTGGCCCGATGCAAAGATCTTTTCTGTTCTGTGCCATACTCAAAGCTGACAGAGTTACTTTTCATCTAGTATATGGGCTGGAGCAGTATTGCAAGATATGAAACATCAATTAGTTGCCTCCTGTACACGCTCCAACCTGAGACTGAACAGACAACCTAGGTATGTGCTCTGACTGGAGACCGACACCCACTACCTTTCTGGTGCACAAGATGACGCTCCAACCAACTGAGCCACCCAGGTAGGGCCTCTGCCCATTTTTAATTTGGATTGCTTATTTTCATAGCATTGAGTTATATGAGTTCTGTATAAATTTTGGCAATTAAACTTTTATCAGATGTATAATTGGTGAATATCTTCTTCCATTCAGTGGATTATTGTCTTCTCATTTTGTTGATGGTTTCCTTTGCCGTGCAAAAAATTTTCAGTGAGGTAGTCCCATTTGTTATGTCCTTCTTGAGGAAAATTTCTGATCCATTTTTAGCGGCTTGAACCAAGGCATTAGAAACTGCAGCATGATGTTCCTTCTGCTTTGGTAGCAGAAGCTGTGGAACAAATTTTGCCACAACATATTTTAAGCCAAGATCCTGAGTCAAAATCTTGGTCACAGTAGTTTTGGAATCCCCAGATCAGCTTTTAGTTCTTGCAGTGTGAGTTGCTGATCTTTGTTGATTCCAGCCTGTACACGTTCAACTTTCTCAGGTGCTCTGCTTGTTGCAGGCCTTCCAGAACGTGGATCACTTTTAACAGATTCTCAACCATATTCGAAGCATCTGTATACCACACTTTTATTTACATTGCATTCATTGCATCATCCCCAAAAGTCTTCTGAATCATCCAAAGAGTTTCCACAGTGGAGTGTTCAAACTTAATGCAAAATCTGATGCAAACTCATTGCTCTCCTCACTTAGTGGTCTTGATTGTGACAGCCACACAGTACACATGTTCACTCAAGGGCATCTACTACCCTCACTGACTAGTACAGTGAAGTCATCATTGTTCATGCATGCGCATTCCAATCCACTCTCCTTGGCTGCCAGGTTACGTCAATATCATGTATATTGTTGTAATATTAACAATGGCTGTATCTTTTCCGGCAGACCTCTTATGCATCGGTCCATATATATTAAGGTCAAAACAGATTAATCTATATGTTAAGAGATACATAATTATGGGATAAACTGTACAAAAAACAACAGAGTATTCTAAACAAAATTTAGAGAAGCAAACATTCTGGGAAAATAAAAGTGTGTGCCATAGAAGCAAAGCACTTTGGGGTTATTAAGGTGTTAGTAATTTTCTTCATAGTCTTTAAACTGTACCTATCATTATATTGGCTCTTTTTTTTTTTTTTTTTAAGATTTTTTATTTCATTATTTTTTAGAAAGAGGGGAAGGGAGAGAGGCAGTGAGGGGGAGAGACATCAATGTATGGTTGCATTTCACCTGCCTCCAGCCACAGACCTAACTGGAGACCTGGTTTGCAACCTGGTAATGTACCCTGGCTGGGGAATCGAACCTGCGACCTTTGGGTTCACAGGCCGGCACCTTATCTACTGTGCTACCAGCCAGGGCTATATTGGCTGTTTAGGTATATAATATACTTCATTATTTTAAAATATAAAGGAATAAATTTTTTACCTTATCTTTCAAATATTTAGAAAATGCATGCCATATTCTAGATGCTGAGGATATAGTTGAACAAAAAGGCAAAAATCTCTGTTCTATTGGTGCTTACATTCTAGTGAGGGAAAACAATACATAAGATTAATCTATAAAATAGTTTGTATTTTACAGAGTGATAGTGCTAAGGATAAAACACAAATTAACCCAGGTTGGTGGCACAGTGGATAAGGCGCTGGCCTGAGAACCCGAAGGTCACTGGTTCGATTCCCAGCCAGGGCACATAACCAGGTTGCAAGCCAGGTCTCCAGCCAGGTCTGTGGCTGGATGCAGGTGAAAGGCAACCATACATTGATGTTTCTCTTCCTCTCTGCCTTTCTCCTTTCCTCTCTCTCTGGAAATAATAAAATCTTTATTAAAATCACACACACACACAAATCAGAGAAAAAGTTATGACATGTGATAGGGGTTGGGTGGCAGGGCAGCTGTCACCAAAAAGTGAAGATGTAAAAGACAAGGTCTGAGAATTAATCAGGTTTGGATCATGTAAAGCCCTACAGAAAGAACTTTGGTCTTTACTCTAAATGAGAAGGAGCAGAGGAGTGAATGAGATTTGACATATTTTAACATAATCACTGTTAATCAATGCCACATTGTTTGAATAAAAATGAAATAAATGTCACCATGGTTCCCTTGCAGTGTTACTATAAGAATTAGAGATGATGTATAAAATATAACAAAGCCAAAGCCTTAAAACATAATGACTTATTACTTTTTTAAAGTACATTTTATTGATTATTCTGTTACAGTTGTCCCAGGTTTCCCCCTTTGCCCACCCTGCCCAGGACCCCCATTCCCTCCAGCAGTCACCACCCTTAGTTCATGCCCATGGGTGGTGCACATAAGTTCTTTAGCTTCTCCATTTCTTTTACTATTCTTAACATCCCCCTATTTTGTTCCTACCAACTATGCTTCTTAATCCCCGTCTCTCCCCACTTTCCCTTTTCCCTCCCAATTGACACCCCTCCAAATATTCCCCGTATCTTTGATGCTGTTCCCTCTCTGGTTGTCTGCTTAGGTTTTGTTCTTATATTTTAGATTCTGTTGTTGATAGTTGTGAGTTTGTTGTCATTTTAATGTTCATAATTTTGATCCTCACTTGCGTAAGTAAGTTCCTTTAACATTTCATATAATAAAGGCTTGTTGAGGATAAACTCCTTTAGCTTTACCTTGTCTGGGACATACTTTATCTGCCCTTCCATTCTAAATGATAGCTTTGCTGGATAGAGTCATCTTGGTTGTAGGTCCTTGCTTTCCATCACTTTGAATGCTTCTTGCCAGGCAGGCCCTTCTTGTCTGCACAGTTTCTTTTGAAACATCAACTGATAGCCTTATAGGAACCCCTTTGCAGGTAACTATCTTTTTTTCTCTTGCTGCTTTTAAGATTCTCCCTTTATTTTTAATCTTTGGTATTTTAATTATGATGTATCTTCCTGTGATTCTCTTTGGATCCAACCTGTTTGGGATTCTCTGTGCTCCCTGGACTTACATATCTATTTCCTTCATCAAATTAGGGAAGTTTTCTTTGTTTTTTCAAATAAGTTTTCAACTTCTTGTTCTTCCTCTGCTCCTTCTGGCACCTCTATGATTTGAATGTTAGTACGTTTAAAGTTGTCCCAGAGGTTCCTGAGCCTATTTTTGGTTTATTTTGTTTCGTTTTGTTTTGCATTCCTGTTTCTTCTTTTTGTTCTGGTTGAATACTTATTTCTTCCTTTTATTCCAAATTGTTGATTTGAACCCCAGCTTCTTTCCTTTCACTACTGGTTCCCTGTATATTTTTCTTTATTTTACTTTGTATAACCTTCATTTCTTCCTTTACTTTTTTCCATACTCTAGAGTTCTCTGAGCATCCTTATCACCAGTGGTTGGCTATTTCCAATTCATTTAGTCCTTTTTAAATTTTTTTAAAATATATTTTATTTATTATTTTCAGAGAGAGGGAGAGAAACATCAATGTGTGGTTGCCTTTCACCTGCCTCCAGCTACGGACCTGGCCAGAGACCTGGCTTGCAACCTGCTTACGTGCCCTGGCCAGGAATCGAACCAGCGGCCTTTGGGTTCACAGGCTGGCACCTTATCCACTGAGCCACCAGCCAGGGCCCTCATTTAGTCCTTTTTCTGGGGATTTGTTCTGTTCTTTCATTTAGGCCATATTTCTTTGCCTCCTCAATTTGGCAGCTTCCCTGTGTTTGTTTCTGTGTATTAGGTAGAGCTGCTTTTACTCCCTCTCTAAATAGCATGGACTATGTAGCAAAGGTACCTATAAATTGTGTGGAGCAAAGCCTTAGGTGGTTGCAAGGATGGGGCCACCTGTTTCACCACTTCATGGCTCTGTTTGGGGCTGGGGGCTCAGAGATGTTGCTTGGCTTCTGGCAATTTGCCTAACACTTTCCATATGCAATTGGCACCTTTCCAGTTGCTGCCCTGGGGTTTTTTATATATTCTAAGACCATGCGTGCCCTTTAAGCATAGAAAATCCACCAGTTCCTTCTGTCACCCTAGCCCCCTGACATTACAGCCAGAGGTAATCCAGGTTTACCTTCCTGGTGCTGGAACCCTAGGCTGTGTGGTCTGGCCTAGGATTGGGATTGCTTGCTCCCAGGGTACCCCTGTCGATTTTTATCTACCACATGTGAATGTGGGAGCATCTGTTCAGCTGCTGCCTCCACTGCTTCTCTGAGCCATACCACCTCTCCACCCTGTCTCTGTGACTCTGCCTCTCCTTCCCATCTGGATGAATGTGGCTTCTTTAAATTCTTGATTGTCAGACTTCCATATAGGTCAATTTTCTGATGGTTATAGTTGTTATCTGTTTTGAGATATGGTTGTAATTCTTTCTATAATTGCATGAGGAAGCAAAGCATGTCTACTTCTGTCTCCATCTTGACCAGAAGTTCTTATCACATTTGAAAGCTTTTTTAGCACCATGGCAATGCCAGAGAAACAATTAAATATTTAAGGAAGGTATATTGGTGTGGGTTTAAAGTCAAGGGTATCAGTTTAGCAGCCATTATAACAGTCTACATGTGAGATGGTGCTAACCCTGTGATGAGCATTACAACCGAGCTTCAGGGCATTTGCTGTTTGAGCTTATCTTCATGTACGCATCAGGTTTTACAGTAACCCTTCCCTGTAAAAGTTACCTCTCACCTCAAAATAATTCCTAAAAGAAATGGCTGTCAGGAATCCAGGTATGAGCCACATGTTGTCATCTAGAAATCACAGTTTCTAAAATGACATTGTCTGACAACCCACAGAGTGATTCATTACTCAGAGCATGAGAATTCTTTCGACAGGTGAAACACTAGAAAACAAAAAAGAACATACTTGAAATGTAGGAACCAAACAAAGATGTCCTTGCTGAGAAATTTTTTAAATAAGTGAAAAAACAATGGTATGGTTGTCTGCTCATATTTCAGTCATTGTGCCTTAACACTTTCACAGGCCCATTCAGGGAGTGCATCCATAAGAGGAAATACATAAGGTTTATGTATTGAACTACCTGTTTACCTCCATTTTACAAGATACGAATATGTGAAATTTTATACGTGAGGGATCTGAGGAAAATTAAAATGGAAATATTAGAAGTTTGAATTTACAAAATATATTAACTCATATTAACAAGCATATATTTTGCTATGCATAATAGCATAATACCAATCAACTCTAATTTCCTTTAGAAAGTTTTACATACTGTGTCATTAGGCAGAGACAACACAGTCATGTAACATTTTCAAAGTCTAATCTGATTCATAACAGGATAAGATGCAATGAAGTGACATACCGGAAACATCCAACATGTACAGGGAAATTTAGAGTCATTTTCATTGATTTGTTTTCCTCAATCAGGTACTAGATTTAGAAAGCATGAGAAAGACACTGATATTAATTTGACACTGAGAGATTAGGGCAAAATAAATATAAATGAGGTATCTTATTCATGCTACAGAAAATGCTACCTGTATAAAGGGTCCATTTGTCTCTGGACAACTGGTTAATATCAAGCTAGTGCTAGTCAGTGCTGGTAAAAGGCCCTCTAAGAAACTGGCCACATTCTTCATGATACAAATATCTGAAGGTACTTAATACTGTTTAGAATCATGAGTCAGCATCTGTGCTTTCAGTCTTCATTACAGAGGTTTGTATTGGGTGGGGGTGTTGGAGGTGAAGGTGGGTGATAAAAAATAAAAACTGAACATTCAGTGTTTAATTTGTGGTATGGATTAATTGGGTTGGGTATATTTCAATATCGCCTGACTTTTTCTTAAACAAAAGAATTCTCCTAGTATAAAGGAACCATGGACATGGACAACAGGTAGGACTGACTTTTGGGGGAATGGGTAGGTGGGGAGGGGGACAGAGGGGAGCAAAAAGGGGATGGATGTAATACAACAATAAAAGTAAATTTTAAAAAATATTGAAATAAAAAAAAGAATTCTACACTCAGAAGTGTATCAGTCAGAAGCACTTTATGACAGACAGCCCTTTGGTATATAAAAGTAACAAAAGAGCCAGGGAAAAATGAACTAATATTGGGTCTGTAGAAGGGCCAATCCTCTACCTCAAGGGAGACTACACCCCAGAGACCTGAAGCTGTGGTTCTCCCAATAATAGGAAAGTGTCAGGGGATAGAAGAGCACAAGGAGCTTCTCAGTAAATGAATGAGCAATAAAATAAAGTGTGACATTAAACACTGTTGAGACTTAAGAGTGCTTAAATTGACAAATAATTGGCTGAGGGAGATGGTCAAGGCTGCCTATGTTAAGTAAGACAGAAAAGAAAGGACCATTCCTTTTTTTGTATTTCCTTTGGCTCCTGACTTGGCTGCTTGATTATTTTAAATACATAGCACTAT
The DNA here is from genome assembly GCA_004026585.1 of Noctilio leporinus. Taxonomy (NCBI): domain Eukaryota; kingdom Metazoa; phylum Chordata; class Mammalia; order Chiroptera; family Noctilionidae; genus Noctilio; species Noctilio leporinus. The sequence continues at coordinate 110,387 of PVIW01004410.1, read as the reverse complement.
AATAAACATTTTGCTTGTTCATTCTACAAATATTCATTGAGCAACTATTATGCAGCAAATAATGTGCTCAGCACGTGTATAAAGAGGTGGACAAAATAGACATGGACCCTATACTCATTTAATAGTCTGGTAGGATAGGCAAATATTAAACAAATTATTCTATAAATATATGAACAAATATATACAAATTAAAATAAGTGTTCTAGCCCTGGCTGGTAGCACAGTGGATAAGGCGCCGGCCTGTGAACCCAAAGGTCGCAGGTTCAATTTCCCAGCCAGGGCACATAACCAGGTTGCAAACCAGGTCTCCAGTCAGGTCTGTGGCTGGAGGCAGGTGAAATGCAACCATTCATTGATGTCTTTCTCCGTCTCTGCCTCTCTCCCTTCCCCCCTTTCTGAAAATAATGAAAATCTAAAAAAAAAAAAAAAAAAATTTAAAAAAATTTAAAAAAATAAAAAATAAAATAAAATAAGCGCTCTTAGAGAAAATAGTTGTGTACAATAAGGGAAATTAACAGGGAAACTTATAGCTGACTGGGTGTTGCAGAAAGCTTCTCAGCAAAAGTGACTCGCTTCATATGAAACTCAAAATAACTGGTAGTGAAAGACATTATTATTATCCTTATTTTATAAACAAGAAAACGGCAATTTATAGTGGGTAAGGAAAGTGCCAGGAGATGATTCAGCTATTAATCAGAAAAGAAGAATCACACCAGGCCTTTGTGATACTATATCTCATGCTCTTAACTGCTGGCCTGCACTGAGCATCAGATTAAGGAATAGAAGTCTTTGAGTTTCCCTGACTGCTTGTTTAGGCTTATGTACGTTCAGACCTTGCCACCTAACCACCAGCACTGCTTTGCTCTGACATCGAGCAGGAAACATGGTATGTTTGCAAACAACAAAGACATAACAAGACCTACTGACAAAGCACAGTTGTCATGGACTCCCATTATAACAGCATGTGATTGGTATAAACAGTCACCCCATATTTTGGATTTAACTGTTTTACTCTATATAAATCAATTTTTAAATTGAAGTTCAGCTGTACTTGTGTAGTTGGAGAACTTGCTCCACCTTTTCCAGAAAATTGGTTAAGTGTAGTGTCAGGCTAGGCAACTTAGAGAACTGTTCTTATTAATAAGGTACCTGATTTTATACAGATCAAATATTTGACCCAAATAATGAGAAAACTAAAACAAAATCAAATGAAAAGTTTTAGAGGGACTATAGCAAAAATGAATAAACTAACACAAAAACTATAGAGAATATTTTTTTTAATAATTGTGTCTGGTTTTTACTTTTTTATTTTTTTAATATTTTATTTATTATTTTTAGAGAGAAAAGAAGGGAGAGAGGGAGAGAGGGAGAGAGGCAGAGAGGGAGAGAGACATCAATGTGTGGTTGCCTGTCACCTGCCTCCAGCTATAGGCTTGCAACCTGGTTATGTTGCCCTGGCTGGGAATCGAACCAGCGACCTTTGGGTTCGCAGGCCGGCTCCTTATCCACTGTGCCACCAGCCAGGGCTTAGAGAATATTTTTAAAAAGCAAAAGATTAATATTTCCAGGGTATATAAAGAGAAAGACAAATAGCCAGCAAAAGCTAGTTTTAGGTCCAGTAGACATTTCTTTATAGTCTTCGTTGTCAAATGTGCCACCTTAGGCTAATTTCATTTCTCCTATCAGAAGCAAAAGGTAGCAACAATGAAGTTTGTACAATACCAGAGCTTTTCTGTTTGAATTGAAACAATATGTATGAGATCTTATCTGGAAAAAGTCCATCCATCGTTAATGTAACAACAATTTGCATAAAATTGATGTATGCTGACAGCCAATGAGAGTGGACTACAATGCACATGCATGAAGAAGGACAACTTCACTGTACTGGTCAGTGGGGGCAGTTGACACCATTGAGTGAGCATGTGGCCATGGCATTCAAAATGAGTAGAGCAACGAATCTGCATCAAATTTTGCAGTAAGCTTGAACATTCCTCTGCAGAAACTATTTGGATGATTCAGAAGGCCACAACTATGGGCAACTGGTGATCGGCAGCTCCATCACAATAATGCACCCACTTGTATATCACATCTTAAGCAGAGTTTTCTGGTGAAACATCAAATCATCCAAGTGACTCAGTCCCTCCACAGCCTAGATTTGGTGCCTTGTGAATTCTGGCTTTTCCTAAAACTTAAATCACCTTTGAAAGGAAAGAGATTCCAGACAATCAATGAGATTCAGGAAAATATGACAGGGCAACTGATAGCAATTGGAAGAACTGTGTGAGGTCCCAAGGTGCCTACTTTGAAGGGGACTGAGGGTCTATGTACAATGTTTCTTTTATCTTCAGTGAATTCACTTGGGTGTGTTTAGCTATGTGATTCCTATGTCAATACTTTCTATCTAATTTGCAAAATTTTTAAACATCATTTTTCATTCTTAATATTTTCCAATTACAGTTTACATTCAATATTATTTTGTATTAGTTTCAGGTGTATAGCATAGTGCTTAGACAATCACATACTTTACAAGGTGTTCCCCCTGATATTTCTAGTACCCATCTGACACCATACGTAGTTATTATAATATTATTGGCTGTATTCTCTAAGCTGTACTTTATATCCTGGTGACTATTTTGTAACTATCAGTTTGTACTTCTTAATTCCTTCACCTTTTTCAACAGTTTCCAAACCCTTCTCCTTTCTGGCAACCTTCAGTCTGTTGTCTTATTTGTGAGTCTTTTATTTATTTATTTATTTATTTTTAAAAGATTTTATTTATTTTTCAGAGAGAGGGGAAGGGAGAGAGGCAGAGACAGCGATAGAGATAGAGATAGCAATGTACGGTTGCTTTTCACCTGCCTCCAGCTACAGAGCTGGCTGGAGACCTGGCCTGCAACCTGATTATGTTGCCCTGGCTGGGAATCGAACCAGTGACCTTTGGGTTCGCAGGCCGGCACGTGAGTCTTTTAAATTCCATATGTAAGTGAAAGCGTATGGTATTTTTCTTTCTCTGACTGACTTATTTCACTTAGCATAATACACTCTAGGTCCATCCATGATATTGCAAATGGTATAATTTCATTCTTTTTAACAGCTGAGTAATATTGCATTGTATATATGTGTTGTATCACTTCTTTATCCATTTGTCTATTGATGGACACTTAGGTTGCTTCCATATCTTTGGCTATTATAAACAGTGCTGCAATGAATATAGGGGTGCATTTAGTTTTTTGAATTAGTGTTTTGGGTTTCTTCAGATATATATTCAGAAGTAGAATTGCTGGGTCATAAGGCAATTCCATTTTTAATTTTTTGAGCAATCTCCATATGTCTTTCCATAGTGGCTACACCAATCTTCATTCCCACCAACAGTGCATTAGGGTTCTCTTATCTCCATATCCTCAACAAAACTTGTTATTTGTTGATTGACTGGTTGATTGATTGATTTTGAGAGAGAGAGAGAGAAAGAGAGAGAGAGAGAGAGAGAGATCAATCAATCTGTGTTTCACTTATTTATGCATTCATTGGTTTGTTTTTGTATGTGCCCTGACTGGGGATTAAACTCACAACATTGGCATTCTGGGATGATGCTCTAACCAACTGAGATACCCATTCAGGAACTGTTGATTTATTGATGATAGCCATGTGACAGGTGTAAGGTGGTGCTGTGGTTTTAATTTGCATTTCTTCGATGATTAGTGATATTGAGCACCTTTTCATATGTCAGTTTACCACCTGTATTTTCTAACATGTACCTCCAACATTTCAAGCAAACTCACTTTAAAGTCTTTGTACTGTTTTTGTCAAGGTCTGGTCTTAGTCTTTACTGGGTAGATTTGAAGTCAGCCATAATACAGTTTCTTTTTCTTTCTTTCTTTCCTTTTTTTTAGGGGGCCATTCATTTATTCATTCAACAAATACAGCATACAATGCCATTTTTGTTGTTGTTGTTTTTTCTTAAGATTTTATTTTTTATTTCCAGAGAGAGGGGAAAGGGGAGAGGCAGAGAGGGAGAGAAACATTAATGTGTGGTTCTTTCTTTCTTTTTTAAGATTTATTTACTTATCTATTTTTTTCAGAGAGAAGGGCAGGGAAGAACGAAGAAAGGGAGAGAAACATCAATTCATGGTTGCCTTTCATCTGCCTCTAGCTATGGACCTGGCTGGAGACCTGGCTTGCTATCTGGTTATGTATCCTGACTAGGAATGGAACCAGGATTTGCAGACTGCCACCAGCCAAGGCTAACCTTACCATTTTTTAGTCAGTTCTTTTCCTACTAGTTGTTGGTTGCATGCTTCTGGCTAGACATACAGAATATGATTCTGAATCTTTAATGGTCTACTTTTAATATACTTATTATAACTTCATAAAATTATAGTTATAAGGCCATAATTGGTGAATGATGGTAAAGAAAGAGTGTCAGTTATACTTAACATAACAGCATGAAAGTGCATTATTTGTGCTACTGGGGTTTTTTTTAAGCTTTTATTTATTTATTTATTTATTTATTTATTTATTTATTTTTAGAGAGAGGGGAGAGGAGGGAGAAAAAAGTGGGAGAGAAACATCAATGTGAGAGAGAAACATCGATTGGCTGCCTCTCATATGCCCCTTGACCAAGGACCAAACCCGCAACCCAGGCATGTGCCCTGACAAGGAATCGAACCAGTGACCTTTTGCTTTACAGGATGATGCCCAACCAACTGAGCCACACTGGTTATGGCTGTGCTGCTGTTTAATACTTCATCAATTAGCAGTTATTTCAAATATTGATACTTATTTTCATTATGCCTATCACTTCCCTTCACATTAATAAGCTTTCTCATTTTTCATTCTATTAACATTTCTTGAACCTTTACTATGTAGCACTCAAGCACATATAGTGTTACTGTGGATACAGAGATTGAATGCAACCCTTCCAAAAATGCAGTCTCATGAGGAAGACAGACAAGTATGTAGTTTATTAACATAATGCCGAAGTTGTTGGAATATTCAGTATAATATCTGGAAACTGACAAATAAGGAAATATTGACACCTTTCTCACTTACGGTATAAATGCCCCATTAGCCTAATTATTACTTGACATCTTATTTTTCTATCAACCCGTTCTCAAACTATGTGTCTTTCAAAGGCCTACCTGGGCCCTGGATGATGTGACTCAGCGGACTGAACGCTGGCCCAAACCTAAAAGTTGCTTGTTCAATTCCTGTTCAGGGCACATGCCTGAGCTGCTGGCTGGGTCCCCAGTTGGGGCCCTAGGAGAAGCATGGGATTCCCAGTCAGGGTACATGTCTGGGTTGCTGGCCAGGTCCCACGCTGGGGACTTGAGAGAAGCAACTGATCTCTCCCTCTTTTTCCTTCCCTTCCCCACTCTAAAAGTGAATAAATAAAAGCTTTTTGAAAAGCTTTCCTGAGTATTTGTTTAGCATTTACAAAGCAATCCTCTTAATTCTGGCTACACCGAATAACACAATATGCATTCTTTCCAGGAATAACATTTTAGACAAAAATATAAACTTAGTTTAAAATTTTTATCAAACTGTATAAATATGCAATCACTTTAGTAGGAAAAATGAAATACAATTTTATGGCTCCTTTCCCTGTGTAGGAAAAATAATAAAGCAGTTCATTTGATATACAGCACTTTTTATGATTAATCCACAATTGAGGACACTATAGCTGGCTTCCCAAAATGCAACATGAAATAAAAGGGATTGAGAGAAAGCACATAAAACCCCTAGACCCTCTTTACTGAAGGCTAAGGGTTGGAATAGTTCTATTTGATGGGTTAAATGCTGACCTATAAAAGTAGAGAAAATAGGCCAGGGAAGAAGAGGTAAGCCTGGTGGAAAGAAATTGAAGTATGGTTGCTATAGAGTTATAAAACTGCTAGACCTGATCAAAGAGAGAAAAGCCAAAAGGGTTCTTTCATGTGCTGGAATAGGAAGTTTCAAAACATTCTTATGAAAAATAAGTAATGATCTTGCTTAACTGCTAACTGGGTTTCCTGGTGACTTTTTCTGTCCTTTTAATTCCAAAATCAGCAGTTTAATCAGGTTTATGAAGAGAGAGAAGAGCTTGTTAAAACTCCTGCTTTGACTTTTCCTTTTTTCCCCTCTTTCCTACACACTGTTCCAAGTCAACCAATAAATGAAAAACCCACATGGTAATGTCTCAGCTCATTAATGTGAAGGGAAATGGGAAGCATATGGAATAACAAATAAGTACCCAATCTTAAAAATAGCTGCAAATTGATAAAGTGCAGATGAAGGACCTTTCACAGTGCTATATTTAGTACAATTGAGATTCGTCTATAAAAACTTCATTTTAGAGGAGATGTAAAAACTGAGCTTTAGGGAACAAAAGGTGGCTTTTTAAAAATGAAGAGGAGCCCTGCCTGGTAGCACAGTGGATAAGGTGCCGGCCTGCGAACCCAAAGGTCACAGGTTCGATTCCCCAGCCAGGGCACATAACCAGGTTGCAAACCAGGTCTCCAGTCAGGTCTGTGGCTGGAGGCAGGTGAAAAGCAACCATACATTGATGTCTCTCTCCCCCTCTGCCTCTCTCCCTTCCCCTCCTTCTCAAAATAATGAAATAAAAAATCTTAAAAAAAAAAAAATGAAGAGGAAATGAATGCAGACTATCCACATCCTTGGGAAGATGATAGAACTATATTCTCAGCTATCATCTATTTCTCTTGTTTCTCTGAATTTTTATCTTACAGCATTTAGGTTTTCAGTGCATTAAACCTAAAAGTTGCACTAGATGAGTAGCAAATATTTAGCATCAGTGAAAAGCAAAAAATGACTGTTTCTTTGTCTTGGGGGCATAGAGTAACAGAAGAAGAAAGAAAATTCCTTTTCTATTCTGATCGTTAAATTTCAATGCAAAAAACAAGTCTAGTATATATGTGGACAGAAATCCAGTGAATGACTGCTTAATCAAAAGATTGAAGTAGACTTTTTAGGTATTGGTTTCTGTATGGTCTTCTGTTTTAAGATTGATTCTGTGTAAAATCTTGTGATCTGTGGAGCCAGATTACTTTGGTTCATGTCACATCACTCTTATTTGTTAATTTAATTTCTCTGTACCTCAGTTTATTTGTTTTATTATTTTTTTAATTTTAATTTTAATTAATTAATTTTATTTTTTATAGAGAGGGGAAAGGAGAGAGGCAGAGAGGGAGAGGGACATCAATGTATGATTGGCTTTCACCTGCTTCCAGCTACAGATCTGGCTGGAGACCTGGCTTGCAACCTGGTTATGTGCCCTGGCTGGGAACTGAACTAGTGACCTTTGGGTTTGCACGCCAGTTCCTTATCCACTGTGTCGCCAGCCAGGGCTCTATTTGTTTTATTTTTTAATGGGCAGGGAATAATATCTTCCTTTTAGCATGGTAAAAATTTAATGACATTATGTATTTAAAATCACTAATACAGAACCTGGCTGGTAGCACAGTGGATAAGGTGCCGGCCTGCAAACCCAAAGGTCGCTGGTTTGATTCCCAGCCAGGGCACATAATCAGGTTGCAAGCCAGGTCTCCAGCCAGGTCTGTGGTTGGAGGCAGGCGAAAGGCAACCATACATTGATATCTGTCTCCCTCTCTCCCTTCCCCTCCCTCTAAAAATAATAAATAAAATCTTTTAAAAAAATTAATAAAATCACTAATACAATGTATACCTGAAACTAATACAAAATAATATTAAATGAAACTAATTTAAAAGTTAAAAACATAAAATAAAATGACTAACAAATTTTAGTTTAAAAGTAAGTGGTAAATAAATGTAAGTCATGTTATTTATTCACTGAAATAAAAACTCCATGAGGATATAAACTGTACATTACCCATAACTGTGCCCTCAATACTTTCGTAAGTACCAGGCACCTAATAAACACAAGCCCATAATAAATGTTAAATGAACGAATAAACCCCTATCCTCCACTGCATGAAATCATATGGAAATTGGTAATATCTATAATGGTGTTGGCTGTTATGAGTAAATTCTCATCAATAGCAAACAGTGTAACCAACAAAAGTCCTTCATAGGAAAAGTTTACTCTGGCCCTGCTCAGGTGTAATGCAGGTACTTTAATTACAATACCTGACCACTAGAGGGCAGAGAGCTAGCTGCGGCCCTGACAATATGCCAGTTGGAAGAAATAAAGGGCATATGGTTTGGCTTTTAAGTTTTGGGTGTTTCTTTAAATTATTTCATCTTATCAGTGATACACAATAATGTCTCCAACAGATAGCATGTCTCTGGAAATGTTTTAGTTGGATACCATGTTGGTTTAAAACTATTTGAATAGAGCAGAAATATTCACGAAAAGCATTACATTTCTTCTTTTTCTGTCATTGCTGTTAGCATGTCCATTTGGTTGAGTTGATTAAAAAGTACACAAAAGTATAATGATACTGCACTAACACCTTGCACTTTTTAATCCCTTTCTCAGTTGAAACAAATATTCTTGAAGTATGCAAACATAAATTAAAATTTTATGAATCATCAGTAGTCAGTGAAACAACACAATGGAAGGAAAAAGAGCAAGCATAATCTCGCAGTAAATAGTAATTGTATTAAAGTACAGCAGAGACCTTATTTGAACAGGAGCAGAAATAATCAGCAACCCTCCAATATGTACATGTTGTATGGGCAAGTGAACTCTGGTCTTTGTAATAATGGAAGTCAGCCAGCTGAGCCTTTGAAGATTACCATGGTGATAACATTTGGATTTTATCTGAAATTCATGGCACTCTTACCAGAGTTATAAAAGGGTTTCCTCTTTCCCTATGCTTTCAAATCCAGTGGCAAAATAAAATGTTTCAGTCTTTCCATTATATAGGTATATCTATAAGTTATTGATAAAAACGTGTGGTTAGCTTTCTGATTATGAAATTCACTTAATTAGGAGGCTTAATTGTACTCCTATTGCCATGGATAAAAAGCCAGGCATTGGAATTAGGAAGACTTAGAAGCAGAATCCATTATCAGTCATACATGAACTTTAAGAAATCCCTTTGTCAATCGAAACAGACTCATAGATACAGAGAACTGATGATTGTGAGATGGGAGGGGGTTTGGGGACTGGGTATAAATGGTGAAGAGATTAAGAGGTACAAACTGAGCAAAAAGGGGATGGATGTAATACAACAACAATAAAATTAAAAAAAAAAAAAAAAAAAGAGTTCTATTAAAAAAAAAAAAAAAAAAAAAAAAAAAAAAAAAAAAAAAAAAAAAAAAAAAAAAAAAAAAAAAAAGTTTTATTAAAAAAAAAAAAAAAAAAAGAGGTACAAACTGGTAGTTACAAAATAGTCACTGGGATGTAAAATACAGCATAGGGAATATAGTCAATAATGTAATAACTGTGTATGGTGCCAGGTGGGTGCTGGAAATACCAGGTAGAATATTTTGTAAACTAAACAACTGTCTAACTGCTATGCTGTACACCTGAAACCAATACAAAATAATACTGAATATAAACTGTAACTGAAAAAATGAAATCACTTTGTCTTTCTATATCTCAGTTGCTGCATCTGTAAAATAGGAAAAGTAATAAATACCCAGATAATAAAAGTTTCAAAATAAGTAAATAAAAGTTTAAAGTATTATCTTAAGTGTTAAATCCTCTTCTTATCCATTCTAATCATATTACATAGACACAGGGAGAAATAAAGGTTATAAATATTTTTAGTTTTAGATATGTGAATTTTTAGATTCTTTTTTAAGTTACTAGTATAATTTCACTAGTAATATTTCACCATACACATGGAACTTTTCCAAATAGTAAAGAAAGAATTGAACATTGTTATTACACTTCAAGAGAAAAGCAACATACTTACTATAAAAATATATTTGCCAAAATGATGAAATGTTATTTTTCATTGCAATATAAATAATATAGTCACATAACTTTCAGTGAGTAGAAAATCCAGCTATGTCACTTGGTTTAAAGAATTGTACTTATCTTATTTTAGATAGAAGTGTGGTGGCTAAGACCTTATCTTGTCTTTCAAAACTATGTGCTTATGTGTAAGGGAAATGGGAAGGACTAAGCTCATTTAGATAGGCACAGAGTTGCCTGTCAATCAGTGACCCAAGTTTTCCATCAGTACCAACGAAATTGGAATGACTGACCTCTTTCATTTTAGGTTGTATTAAGAACCAGGAGCAAGTATGGAACTATGAAATGTATAAATGAGTTTTTGGGGAAAAAAGGCAAAAACTGAATGGTGAAACAAAAGTGACTACAAAATTGGTATCTCCTTAGAGGTAAGGCTACCAAAATTAATTTAATTTTAAAACAGGTTTATTGAAGTAAAATTATTGTCATAAAATTTCATAATATAGGGCCCTGGCTGGTGGCTCAGTGAAAAGGTACCGATCTGCAAATCCAAAGGTCACTGATTCAATTCCCAGCCAGGGCATATAACCAGGTTGCAAGCCAGGTCTCCAGCCAGGTCCCAAGATGGAGGCAGGTAAAAGGCAACCCATACATTGATGTCTCTCTCCCTGTCTGCCTCCCTCCTTTCCCCTTTCTCTAAAAATAATAAAATCTTTTTTAAAATTTCACAATATAGAAAATTCTATTGATTTTAGTATATTCACAGTGTTGTACAACTATCATCATTATTCGATCTTAGAAACTTTCCATCAACCAAAGAGAAAGCCTGTAATCATTAATCTGTCAATCCCCATTCTCCCCTTACCACCTTCACCCCATGGAAACCACTATTTTACTTTCTGTCTGTACAAATTTGCCTATTTTGGACATTTCATAAAAGTGAAATCATACAATATGCAGCCTTTTATGTCTGGCTCATTTCATTAGCATAATGTTTTCAAGGTTCATCCATATTGAAGCGTAGATCAATACACTATTCCATTTTATCACATAACAATATATAATTATATAGATATACCAAGTTTTATTTATTATTTATCATGTGAGGGACATTTGGGTTGTTTTTACTTTTATTTTATTTTTTATCCTCACCCAAGGAAATTTTCCTCATTGTTTAGAGGGAGAGGGAGAAACATCAATGCGAGAGGGAACTATTGATTGCTTGCCTCCCGTATGCACTGAGACTAGGGCTCATACATGCCCAGACCAGGGATGTGCAACCTAGGTATGTGCCCTGACTGGGAATCAACCCAGTTACACACAACCCTTCAGTTACAGGACAATGTTCAAACTGCGCCACACAGACCAGGGTTGTTTCTATTTTTAGGATATTATTAACAATGCTGCTATGGCCCTGGCTGGTAGCACAGTAGATAAGGTGCCAGCCTGCAAACCCAAAGTTCACAGGTTCAATTCCCCAGCCAGGGCACATAACAAGGTGGCAAACAAGGTCTCCAGTCAGGTCTGTGGCTGGAGGCAGGTGAAAAGCAACCATACATTGATGTCTCTCTCCCTCTCTGCCTCTGTCTCTTCCCCTCTTTCTAAAAATAATGAAATAAAATCTTTAAAAATAATAATAATAATGCTGCTATGAACATACATGTATACGTTTTTTTTAGTTATATTTTTTCATTTCACTTACATATATATCTAGAAGTGGAATTCCTAGGTCAAACAATGCCCACATGTTTTACCTTTTTGAGGAAACTCTCAGACTGTGTTTCCAAAGCAGCTGCATCATTGCACCATTTTACATTCCCATGAGCAGTACATGAGGTTTTAAATTTCTGCACACCCTCACCATTTACTATTAGGTCTTTTTTATTATAGGTATCCTAATGGTGTGAAGCAGTATCTCCTGATTTTGACTTGTATTTCCCTAAAGAATGGTGATATTGAGCATCTTTTCATGTGCTCATGGGCCATTTGTGTATCTTCTTTGGAGAAATGTCTGTTATACTCCTTGACCAATTTCTAATTGGGCTATTTGTCACTGTACTGTTGAGTTATGACTTCTTTAATCAATTCTGAAAATAAGCCTTTTATCACATGCATCATTTGTAAATATATTACTCCAGTCCATGGGTTATTTTTTTCACTTTCTTGATGATATTCCTTAACACACAATTTTAATTTTTTTTTGAAGTTCAATTTACTAATTTTTTAGATTAAACAGGCCAGTTTTATTATTAAATGTAAATGTTCTACAAAAACTCAGTTGTATTTTAAGTATTACTGCCTATTGAAGTCTTTCAGAGCATTGGGCAGACAGTATCTTCAGGCATCAAGTACAAAGAACATTTTTTTTTCTGATCTTAAATGTCAGTTATCACCAATTTTCACACAAAATGGTTTTTTAAAATTTTTTCTTACTGCAGTTACAGGGCCATTCCTGGTCAGCTGAAAAGGGCGGGTATCTGGTTTTCCAAGGTGTTAGTCAAAGTAATACAAAGTAAATAAAATTAACAGCCATGTAAATCTGTATGGGGCTGCATTCAAGCAAAGGACTGTATGAGAAACTTAAACATCCACTAAGTCAATCAGATCCTGTTTTTCTCTTTGGAGTAACATGAGGCAGCAGTACTAGCTAGCTAGTGTCTAATATTGCATTTTTATAGCAAGCATAAACACAGCTAAACACATAGTGCTAAATACTGACAGCATCAGTACCTGCTCTAACCACATGAGTGTTTATCTTTCCATCGAGCATGCTGGCTATAATCCTATGCTTTAAAAAATTTTTAATAGTTTTAATTATCTGACAGCTAAGGCATTAAAGGAGGTTTAAAGGCTATTTTAACATTACACAACCATTCACTAATTAGTACATTGTATTCTAGAATACACTGTTCAAATATTCTCATTTTTCTCATATTTAAAACGATGGAATTTCTCTTGTTAATGTCCAACCCATCAATGTCCAACTTTTACAATAATATTGTAAAAGTACAATATAAAATAATATATATGAAGCCACAATATTCACTTACAGATCAAACTAGAAATCACTAACTACATGTAGCTGCTTCATTTTTGTTTTTGCATTTTGGCCCCTAGTTTATCCTATTTACAATTCATACCTGCTGAGAAAAAAAGATTCCACTTTTAAACTATGTATGTTTTTGTAGTGGGTGCACTATTTCTTCTTCATCCCAACTTGTTTTAGAAATTGTTTGGCTTTTTAACTATAAGACATCATGATGGCCAAGAGACTGAGAAAATATTAGTTTTATTTCTGAAGCTTAATATCTCAGTATTCCAAGACCTTATTCTTGAATTACTTAGTAGGTAGGGAGGTGGAGAGAGAAGAGTGAGAACACACAAAAATGAAGTTTCCATAGCAGGATTCCTGGTGGAGACAGTAAATGTTGAGTGGAGTATTTTTCCCCAAGACATAAAACTTAACAACTATCTATGATACCATGTTGGCTGGAAGTAATGGAGACATCCAATTTTCAATTCACATTTTAAATGCAATCAGCAAGGAGCCAGGCATGATGCTTGCTATAAGGATTTGGCTTCACTGGCTCAAATTTTCCACTCCACCAGAAGATAGGGCCCTGGCCCCCTGGTCCAACCAATCACGTGTGCTGAAAATACTGCAGCCAGAGTGTAGACAAACTTGTAGACAAGCTTCCCCTGACGTTGCTAGACGTTGTCTTGTGTCTGATGGTTTCAGCATGATCATACAGCTTTCAAACGCTGCCTGTTGGAAAACCAGAACAAAATTTCCGTTCATGGTACAAATAGAGAGCATATATCATACCACTAGTAACGGCGGCAAGACAGCCAATGAAAATCTTTGCAAAGCAACGAAATAACACATATTTTGGAGCTCTTTCAGGAACTGGAGTGTCCTCAATTTTTTCTTTGACAGATTCTTTATTTTCTGAAGACTTTGGCTTTTTTCTTTGGTGCAGTACTATAGCTGGTCCTTCTTCCTCCACTCTTTCCACAGTGGCCGGGGGACAGTCCTGCAGCTTTCTGGTGGCTGGGGTTCTCCCGTCCTCCGCATCACCGAACCTTTGGTCACCCACCTAATTTATTAATTTGTAAAAACTTGTTTGCCTATGTTTTTGGTGTCTTAGCTGAAAACTGTTGCTTAATCCAAAGTCATGTGATTTATTTCTCTGTTTTCTTCTAACTAAGTGTTCTACAGTTTTAGCTGTTACATTTAGGTTGTTGATCCATTTGAGTTCATTTTTGTATCCGGTGTAAGGTATGCGTAAGACTAGATTCTCTCGCATGCAGGTATTCAGTTGTCCCAGCACCATTTATGTAAAAAACTACTCTTTTCCCATGAAGTGATTTTGGTACCATTGTCAAAATTCAATTATTCATAGATGTCTGAGTTTATTTATAGATTTTCAATTATATTTCATTGCTTTGTGTGTCTACCTTTAGGCCAGTACCACACTATCTTGATTTGTAGCTCTGTAGTAAGTTTTCCAAGATTGTTTTGCCTATTCTGGGTCCCTTAAATTTCCATATGAATTTTAAGGTTAACTTGTTAATATCTGAAGAAATAAAAAGGAACTGGGACTTGGACAGAGATTGTGTTGAATCTGTAGATCAATTTGTGAATTATTGTCATCTTAACAATACTAAGTTTTCCAATCCATGAACACAACATATCTTTCCATTCACTTAGCTCTTCTTTAAAATATTTCAACTTTATAATCTTTAGTAACCCAGTTTTGTAAGAGGAAAATTTTCCTGGGGTGGTCCTTGACGGTCATCCAGCTGCTGTCATACTGTGATGCCTCTTTCTAGCATCCATACTGTCCCATGTTTCAGGCATATTTTAAAAAAATAGAATAGGTTTGATATTCAAATGGTTCTGGATTTAAAACCAGCTCTGTCACTTAAGAACTGTGTGACCACAGGAAAGTGAAGCCATTTTTCTGTATCCTAATAGCATACTTTGTTAAAATGGAGAAAATGCCTGCTTCAGGATTACTGTAAGGAATCAATAAGTATTACAAAATGTCTGCATGGCTTCTGGCGCATGGTGGTCACTCAATAAATGCTATTCTCCTTTTAACTCCTCACTCACAAACAGAATAAATATTTCCTTAAGATGAATGCCAGTTAAATATTTCCTTGAGTACCAGTTGATAATGGAAAAACAAAACACTTATGCTATGTTACTCCAGTAGGTAGTAGATATATTCAGTTTCTTAAAATGATAGTCCCTTAAAGAATTATTTGGAGGAGATTTTAGGAATATGCCTTTCAAATCATACACTGCAGTCCATTCCCTCCACAAGTGAATTAAATGTTTACTATACCCATAATTCTGCTAGGAATTGCAGATATGTATCCAGTATAAGTAACTCTTTGCTTAAAGATAGTGACATTTGAGGTGGGGAGGCAAGGAATAGAAAGTAAATAATGTACAGCTCCACCAAACAATAGTAGTTGTCAGTACTTCCCAACAGAATTATCCAAAATAAGTGGTATGAGGCTTCAGAGGAATAAAGACTGGAATAATGTACAAGCCTTCAAGTAAATAAGGTAAACTTAGCCTTGGAGTTGGGTAGCCTTAGATAGGAAGAGAAAATGGGGAAAGAAAGGAACAGCTTAATTATATATATATATATATATATATATATATAAAATTTATATATATATATAAATAATTTATATCTATATGTGTGTGTGTGTGTGTGTGTGTGTGTGTGTGTGTGTGTATACATATATATACCCTTCCTGTGCTTTTTAGGCTCAACCTTAGGCAAATGCAAAGGCTTTACTTGGTAAGCATCATGGTGAGAAGCTGCTGTCCCCACACTAGATTAAGTGTACTGTCAGAGCACTAGGGTCCCTGAGGGGAGCTGCAGTTAGGAACTCAGATCCCCTCTGGCCAGTCTGTCTTCACATACTTGAATTGCTAGCCCCCGTGCCTTCATTCCTACGTGTCTCTATCTGAAGCCTTGGTCAGAGGTACTTTCCTAGGGATCTCTACCAACGCCTCCTTATTGGGAGAAGACTGGAAAACCTTAAAGACAATTTCCCACCTTGTCTTAGTACCCAGCACTTTTCCACTCTGAGCTCTCCCCCTTCATCCCTCTCTCCCTTACCCAGGCTTCTTTCACATGCTGGTGCCTTTTGTTCTAGACTTTTTCAACAGTGAGCTAACCCTCACATCTGCATTGATGACCTGACCCTCAACTGGCACAAGGTTCCATGGAGAAACATGAGACAAAGAGAGTCAGCCCCTGCTTCAGTTTTACCCTCTTGCTTATGCTATCACAAACAGTTGATTAAAGGCTTAACTCTTCCCTAGCCCAGGACTCCTATATTATACTAGATATGAAAAGGGGTCATAATCTTTTAAGAAATTGAAATTGCATATAAATGACCTAGCTAAGTGAGTGTTACAGTAGAGGACCATAATATGAGTATTTGGGTCTTGGAGATCAGATCTGCTGGCTTCCATTCATACTTAAATCAGAATATGAATTAAATAGAGGTGTATGTCTTGTGGAATGATTTCTATGGGCCAATTTCAATTACTTACTTTGTATTTTTACTTCTCCCTAACACAACTACATGGCTCAATGAAACTGAACACCTTTCAGGCCTTGGCTGGTGTGGTTCAGTAGATTGAGCACCACCTGTGAACACAAGTGTTGCTGGTTCGATTCCCAGTCGGGACACATACACAGGCTGCAAGCCAGGTCTCCACCCAGATTCCTAGCTGGATGCAGGTGAAAGGAAACCATACATTGATGTTTCTCTCTCTTTCTTTCTCCCTCCCTTCCCCTCTCTCTAAAAAGAAAAAATAAAATATTTTTTAAAAAATTTTATAGAAACTGAGCACCTTTCAAAATTGGTTACTTAAAAAGAAGCTTGTGTGTTGAAAGGATTGACAAAAATGTTGAAAAAGAAATAAAACAAACCACTCCGTATTTTTACTCCTCATGGGTTGGGCATGCTCCATCTCAGGGATGGATGTTACTTATGGTGAGCAATGTTAACAGTTCTTATTGGACCACTGCTCAGCTGTAAAAATACCCTGATAAATCCCATCCCTCTTATCTTCCCATACCAGGAAGTGCTAGTGGTTAGTACAGTTGGCTCTCAGAGTATCATCCTAAGAGACATGGATGTTGTAATCCCTTTTACAAGTCTTGCCTATCATAGTAGAATCAGCTTCCCACTAGACCTTCCTCCCCCAAGTCTAGGGCTCTGGAAATGAGGAGAGATGCTTATGACTCATTATTTTACTGCTCTTTAAAATATAGTCAAAGGAGAGGGAGCCCTAGCAGAAGGCTCAACTACATTATCTTCTTTAAAGAGATGACTTTTTAATGTCAAAATATTCCTCTGACTGGGTCATGCTATCACAAAGTTATCTTTCAAACACTGACATATTTTAAAAGGACATGAAAAAAACAGAATAAAACCTAACCATTGAAATAAAGCCTTTATTTGGCTTTGTCACAAAAAAAAATAGGAAAACACATACAGAGTCGAAAATCTTCACTATTCGTAAGCCAAACCCCTAAGATCAGATAATCACAAATAGAACATTCAGAACTTTCCTCTGATGTCCATCAGTCCATCTGCCTCATGGAGGTAAAGGTACAGCAACCATCCTTTCAACCACTGCTTTTTATCTTTTAACCTTATAAATTCTGGCTAAGAAAAATGCCAATATAACAAAGTAGGTTTCACAAAATGTTGATGATACATATGTTTATCATTAAATTCTCTGTCTTTGGTTGGGGGGGGGATTAAATCAATAGATATAACTTGTTTCAATTTTAACTATATCTTCCCATGTTTCATTCCTTAAACCTGTGACTCTTGCTACAGTAGGTCTGCTAGTGAGTACTCATAGATAACACAAATGAATTAGCGAATGGAAAACAGGTACTAACAGGAAAAAATCTAATAGAAAGAGTTTAACTTTAAAGTTTTTGATAAAAATTTTAAAGTTCATTTTTCAGGCAAGCTTTTCCTTAACATATTCATTTATGATCACTCTCAGATTAGAACTCTATTGAGGACTTTCATCTAAGTAAGCAATTTTGAAATGACATGCCACAAGAATTTTTAGAACACGCAATACTTGATTATATTTTCAGGGGCATTGACCTCTTTTCCCTTAGATTGTCAAATATAAAGATGACATCAATGGAATACTGTACAGCAGAAAGAAAGAAGGAACTCCTAACCTTTGCAACAGTATGAATGGAACTAGAAAGTATTATGTTTAGTGAAGTAAGCCAGTCAGTGAAGGACAAATACCATATGATCTCACCCATTACAGGACAATAATGAACAAAACTAACAACAAGCAAAACAGAACCAGATATATGAGTGGGCAGGGGGAAGGGGATGGGGAGAGAGGGGAGGAAGAGGCAGAGAAGGGGAGCAGTTTAGTACTCCCTAGTATGGAGGAACCATGGACATGGACAACATGTGGGATTGACTTTGTGGGGGAATGGGTGGGTGGGGAAGAGGACAGAGGGGAGCAAAAAGGGGATGAATGTAATACAACAACAATAAAATTAAATTTAAAAAAACGTATGAAGTTGAATCAGCACTATCCCATTAAATGCTACTAATCTTCTCTAGTCATATTACTTCAGTGGCATGGCAACTCCAACCAGTTTAATTTTGTTTAGAGTCACAAACCTTACTAAATTAAGACCTAATCTTCAAAATACAGCAATAATATCATGACATATTTCAGAACTCCTGATTTCTTTTACCAAGGAAACATCTAAAAAAAAAAAAAAAATGACAACAGTTAACACAATTATAGCCATCCTGTGTGAATACATCAAAATTATACCTATTTTTGGCCCTGACTGGTAGCACAGTGGATAAGGTGCCGGCCTGTGAACCCAAAGGTCGCAGGTTCGATTCCCAGCCAGGGCAACATAACTAGGTTGCAAGCCAGGTCTCCAGTCAGGTCTGTGGCTGGAGGCAGGTGAAAAGCAATCATACATTGATGTCTCTCTCCCTCTCTGCCTCCCTCTCTTCCCCTCTTTCTAAAAATAATAAAATGAAATCTTAAAAAAAAATTATACCTATTTTTTAAAAATCAGATTAGCAAAAATATATTGCTTGGTAGGCTGCATTTTTTAGTAAGTAGTTTACGTGTGCCATGAGATGAAAAAGATTGACAATCACTGATCTAAATCAATGTGTATCTTCTGCTGAAGTTTGTCCCTGAAAGAAAATCGTGAGTATCTTGTCCCAAATATTAGCAGTTTGAATCTGATAAACTAATTTGAAGAGTAGAAATGACACTTCTATTAAGCTATGCCTCCACATGTTTTTATACCTACATCTTCTCCCAGAATTTGAATTCCAATGAACTGACCTCACATGAAGTACTAGGCACTTGGTTAGTTGATGGAAATAGAAACTCATGATAGGACATGGCCCTCATATTCAAGGCCATCAAGGTACACTGGGAAATACAGAAATAGAAGCAAGTAATTCTAATACAATTCACAGTGACACCTGTGATAATAAGAATACGTTCCCAGCACTACATGTAACAGAGAAGGTGCAAATCTACTTAAATTGGAGAAAGTTGGGGCTCTCCTGAGGAAGAGATATTCACTTTGGATCTTGAAATATGATTAGGAACTCTTCAGACAAAGGGAGACGTAAAAAGAGTAAAAACTGATACGAAGATGACTTGTACAAGGCAAATATATGAAGCAAAATAAAAATTTCAAAAAAGCCCACTGGCTTTTTCTATTTCTTTACAGCTTAAGCATATGAGCACAATGAATATTTAGCAACTGTATGATATAAAAAGAACAATCAGAATAAGCTATTATGTCTTCCTGAGTCCCATTTAAAACTTAATTAGGTCTAGTGCGAAGCTGGCAGAATCCCGTCTGGGAAAAAAGAGATAGATAGATCTGTCACTGTAAAAATAAATTTATTTTTTGAAAAGTCAGCTTATTTCTCTACAAGCGCAGCATATACCTTTAAATTCCACTTTGCACTGATGGAAGAGTAGATACTTGTGTTAGTAAATACATTTTGGGGGGGAGCATGGGACAACTGTTAATAGAACAACAATAAAACAAGAAGACATTAAAAAAAAAAAAAGAAGACATTTGGTTTATAAGGTATTTTTTAAATATATTTTCATCTGATCTATATAACCACCTTTGATGTATGGACAGACAGAACATATGTTATTTTCCATTTTACCCATACATAAACTAAGCTCAGAGAAGTAACTTACCCAAAGTCACAAAGCATGTGAGTATGCAGAGCCAGGACCAAAGTCTAGATCTTCTGATACACAATTATTTGTCCTCTACCACACACTTTGTTGACCAAAATCTGCAACATATTTTTCAGAGCAAATTATGCCATGAAATTGTAATTGTATTTAAATTGTTTTTTGGTAACCTTCAATTTTATCAACTAATTAAAATGAATGAATTCACTTCCTCACAAAAAACTTATTTAATATTTATAGCCACCTTCAGAGACATGTAGGCATGAGGTAACGTTTTTCCAAAATCCTTACAGAGGAAAATTCTGCTCTCCTCTATTTCTGATTCATTGTCCTAGGAGGCTGACTTATGTAGATTTATATCAACAAGCTCCCTTGCCTACAGTTTCTTGCTGGTTTTGGCCAGTGGGAGGCACTAGCAGGAAAAATTTAAACAAAAGTTAAAGTGAGATTGAAGTATGTATTCCCCTGCCTCCCTCCCTGCACACTTACGGTGAATGACCATGGTCCTCTGCTGAAGGCCACAGCTGCTGTCATGTTGTCCTCTCCATATAACTATCTTCTTTTGGGTTCCAATGATCATTTCCCTTATTGTTCCTTCCATACCAGGGTTGGTAACAGGTCTTGCTATTATCCCTGGAGTACTTCACAGTTCCTTAAAAAATGTATGGCTTTCCCTAAACCCTACCCATACTTTTGTAAATAGCCACTGTGTTAATTTCTCTTCAAATTATCCAAGATGAGTGTGCCATATGTTTCCTGCTTGAAACCTGATTGATAAAGCCCCTAACTTTTCATTTGTTTCTTGTATCCATTCCTGATCAACTTTTCATGCAAGCTCCTGGTTTTCTAACAACCATCATGTATTCATTGGGGCATCCTCACTCTCACTGTTCCCCAAATCCTCATGTACCAGAGTCATTCGCATGAATATGTCAGAGGGGCTTAATGATTAAGGATGTAACTTAGTCCCAAAAGAGCTATGGAGTTGTTGGTACTTAAAATGTAATCGCATGGGTGTCAAGATTCATGACACATTTCACAAATATGGGACATGTTTATCAGTGTGGTCTAGGTTTAAAATTTTCAACTTCAAGCAGTTGATAGCATGCTGGTAAATTCATTGTACTCCTAAGTTATAATGATCATGAATGCTGAAAACCATTTTTGTCATTTGGACACAGTATCATTCTCTACACTATTTATTTTGCTGAAAGAAAAATAAGAAAATGGACAAGGAATACTTATCCCAAGAATATTTGTTAAGGAAAGAGAGTTGTTTCAAGTACTAACATTACCATGGACTCTT
This sequence comes from Noctilio leporinus, assembly GCA_004026585.1. Classification (NCBI taxonomy): domain Eukaryota; kingdom Metazoa; phylum Chordata; class Mammalia; order Chiroptera; family Noctilionidae; genus Noctilio; species Noctilio leporinus. The sequence continues at coordinate 88,949 of PVIW01004410.1, read as the reverse complement.
AACCTAAGTTGATTTCTCCATGATTACATATTTTCCCCTACATTTAAAATGAGAACCCAACCTGCTCAGGCTGGGTAACTCAGTTGACTGGAGCATTGTGCATTGTCCTGTGCACCAAAAGGTTGTGGGTCTGATTCCCAGTCAGAGTGCATATCTAGGTTGTGTGTTCAATCCTCAAAAGAAGGTAGGTAACCAATTCTCTGTCTGTCTGTCTCTCTCTCTCTCTCTGTCTCTGTCTCTCTCTCTGTCTCTCTCTCTCTCTCTCTCTCTCTCTCTCTCTCTCTCTCTCTCTCATCAACAGACATATCCTCGGGTGAGGATTATAACAAAATAAAATAAATGCATAAAATGAGAACCTTTTGAGGATAGGTTACTCCACTGCAGGTCAGCACCTACAGCTCAGGCAAGAGTCTCTCAAAATATTAGAGAACTACTGGGAACAATTACCCATATATCAGGGCAGAGCCTATATATATATTATGTACATGTGCACAAAATAGCTCAAATGAGCATGAACATTTGAAGAGTGAGATTATGTAGCGCTGTCTTAACACTGAGTATTATTTCTGAAGTACTGCCTCCAAATACTGTAATACAAAGAAAAGACAAGCAAACATGTCAACAAACATGTTTGTTCAGTGTTGGAAAGCTGCATGGTTTCTTTTTGATGTACTACTGATTAGCTCCATGAAACAAACTCTCAACTGAAACAAATAACTCATGTATTTTGCTGTCACTGTCCGTTAAAATGACACTTTTGACCAAATTACTAGTTGCTGTGGTTTTCTGTAGCAGAAGTAAGTTTTTTTTTTAAATATTCTTTTCTATTTTATCTTTTTTTTTTAAAGATTTTATTTCATTATTTTCAGAAAGAGGGGAAGAGAGAGAGGCAGAGAGGGAGAGAGACATCAATGTATGGTTGCATTTCACCTGCCTCCAGCCACAGACCTGACCGGAGACCTGGTTTGCGACCTGGTTATGTGCCCTGGCTGGGGAATCGAACCTGCGACCTTTGGGTTCGCAGGCCGGCAGAAGTAAGTTTTAACAAACTCTAATGGATGAATGAAAACAATGTAGGTAACTTTGTTATGAACATCTGCAAATGATCACCAGAAATAAAGCATCTAGTATGGAATGGCAAAAAGATTTCTAAAATATCACTACAAACTGATTCTTTAAAACCAGCACATTAAAAAAGGGGATGGATGTAATACAACAACAATAAAATGTTTTAAAAACCAGCACATTAGATTCCGCATATGAGTAAAATCATACAGTCCTTGTCTTTCTCTGACTGGCTTATTTCACTTACCATGATGCTCTCTAGGTTTACTCATGCTGTCACAAAGGGTAAGAGTTCCTTCTTTTTTAAAGCTGAGTAGTATTTCATTGTGTAAATGTACTGCAGCTTAATGAACAAAATGAACTAACAAGCAAGGTACAGACAGACATAGATAAACAGCAAGCTGACCACTGTCAGAGGTAGGGTTGGGGGTCTGTGTGGAGGGGTAGGGGATTGAGCAAAACAGAAAAAAACTCATGGAGATGAACAAGAGTGTGGTGATTACTGAAGGAGGGGGAGTGGAGAGAAGTGGAGGAGGGTATAGTGGGGATAAATGGTGATAGATGGAAACTTGTATGGGTTGGTAAACACACAGTACAATGTACAGAGGATGTGTTGTGGAATTGTGCACCTGAAACCTGTATAATTTTGTTAACCAGTGCCATCCCAATTAATTCAATAAAAAAAGAAATAATAAAAATAATAGCGGTATCTAATAAAATTAAATAAAATTAGCACAACAATGGAAATAGTTTGAACTAGGACAACTTCTACTCACAGAAACAGAGAAACAGGATGTTTCTCATGTCTGTGGGTTTTAAAAATAAGTCCCTATTATACTTTTGATCTGGGATATCTCATTATCTTCATCAAAAGGAATATTTGGTTCTGATGTCTTACATATACTATCTTTAAAATACAGGCAAGGTATTACAATCCTTGACATTTACATTTATCTAATTTATTGTCCACAAGCTTTGAATTGCTTAAATTAATGGGCCATGTTCAAATCAAAGAAAGCTAAACTAATTAAAGCAGAATAGTCTAAGCTAGCACTTTAAGACTTATTGCAGACAATGCAGATTTGAATTTGATTGCATTTATTGAATCAAACCAGGAAGCTACTTGGCTAATGGCTGGGCTAGGTTAATCTCTAATGAAGTCCAATCTAAGATTACAAGTAGGGGTTCAATTCAGTTCAACATTTGAGCACTGTGTGCCATAAAAGTGCTGAGTACTGGGGAGAAAGAGATGGCAAGGCCTTTTACCCTACCTTCAAGGACCCCACAGTCTTCTTGAAGAATCAAAGGAAAGAGAGAGTATCACAAGAGATGAATCTTCCTATCTCTTCTCAGTCTGACACCCATCCTTCTGAAAAGGATATAACTTCCAAAAATATATTTAGTTCAAAAAACTTTTTCTTGAGTTTGGTAATATTGCAATTCATATTACTTAAAAGAGTAATTCTTTAAACAAATGGATTAATGAAGGCATTTTGAAATAATAAAAAGAAAACTTTGTATTAATATGATTTGAGAAGCTGACAGAAGGCACTAACAAAACAGAGAATTGTCTGCATGTGAAAGGAAAAAAATTAAAAAGTACATATTGGTGCGAACCCAAAGGTCACTGGTTCGATTTCCAGCCAGGGCAACATAACTAGGTTGCAAGCCAGGTCTCCAGCCAGGTCCATAGCTAGAGGCAGGTGAAAGGCAACCATATACTGATGTTTCTCTCCCTCCCTTCCTCTCCCTTCCCTTCTCTCTGAAAAATAATAAATAAAATCTTTTTTAAAAAAGTACACATTGGTGGTTATAGAATAAACAGGGGGGTGTTAAGAAGAATAAAGGAAATGGAGAAGCCAAAGAACTTATATGCATGACACATGGATATGAACTAAGGGGGGCACTGTAGGAGGCAATGGGGTACTGGGTGGAGGGGGGCAAAGGGGAGAAAATTGGGACAACTGTAATAGCACAGTAAAAACATGTTTAAGAAAACAAAAACAAATTAAAAAACCTTTTTCTGAGTACCTATTACTGTGTGTCAGAAACTATTACTAGTGCTAGTTACTAGGAATACATAGATCAAGATTTTTGTCTTGGTAATTGAGATGTACCTAGAGAAGACAGAGAAAAGAAACAAATGTTTACAATAGAGTAGGAGTAGAGCAAGAAATGAACACTGTGAAGAGAAGCACAACTTGTTCTGGATGAGTTAGGGATCATGAGATGTTGCTAACTAATACATTCAATAAACATTTCATCAGTCCCCACTGTGTGCCAGGCCATGGGGGTAAAAAGATGAATATGACATGGATCCTTCCCTGGGGAAGCTCATGATTCACAGAGGTATGCATTGCAAAAGAATTTTTAAAAAACTGGGATCCCCAACCTTCTGAAAGACACGCTACTGGCTTAAGGTTAAAGACAAAACAAAACAAAATTCTTTGGACAGAATAATGAGCAATGTATATACATAGATTCAGAACTGTCAGTTAGATGAAGGTTAAACAATTTATTTTACTGAGATGTATTGTGTATAAAAATAATTTAACAACTGAAGTTCAAAAATGACTCACAATACAATTGATTATTCTAAATTAAATTATGTTAGGTTGCCTTAAATATTTTCCTTGGATTAAATTTTAATTTATAGCATAGATTGTTTGTATAATATCAAAATTACTGGTATAGGCTCTGGCTGGTAGCACAGGGGATAAAGCACCGGCCTGAGGACCCAAAGGTCGCTGGTTTGATTCCCAGCCAGGGCACATAATCAGACTGCCAGCCAGGTCTCCAGCCAGGTCTGTAGCTGGAGGCAGGTGAAAGGCAACCATACATTGATGTTTCTCTCCTCTGCCTCTCCCCCTTTCTCTCTGGAAATAATAAATAAAATCTTAAAAAAAAATTACTGGTTTAAAAATGTAAGAGTTGATCAAGCTAGTTTTTATATACCTAATGCTATATGACTTAAATATAACCATAATAATTTCCTATAAATATAATCATGTTCAAACACTGATTCACAAAATCATTGCCTTAGTACATTTCTGTATAACTGGGAGCTGAACTGGTTAGGTACAGAACTTTTTACAGCTATGTAAAGTGGTTTGTTTGCATTTACACACAACGTATTCTTTTCAAGTTCCAAAATTCACCAACAATCTCCACTCCCCCAATGTACATGCATCACAAGAAGTTGAGTTTCTTGTAGGGGAGATTTTTCCCCACACAAGGTTTTGTCACTTACAATTATGTGAGGCTTACTAGGAAACTATCAGACCGCTTGCCAAAGAAATGTTTAAAACATACTGTTTTCCCTGCCATCTAAGTGAATCCTGAAGGCTGCTAGCAATGTGGGGGAGATAAATTATTACATTATCAATGTGAAGGGTCACTGGAAATTAAATTAAGCTTTCAATATGAAATCTAACCCTGCTGTGCTACAGTATATTTCTAAATCATGTAAGTTTTTAATATACATACCTGGCAATATTTCTAACTCTTTCCAAGCAATACAAGCACCTTAGAAATAACTCCAAACATCCCTCATCTTCTAGTTTCTTTTCTAGTATCATAATCCTACCTTATTTTCTATCATATCACCCCAAAATTGGTCATTAATATGAATGTACCAAAATTAGTTATTAGTGTGATTAGTCATTAATATGTATTTAGCAAACTTGTTCTATAAAGATGAGATAGTAAATATTTTTGGCTTTGCATGCTATACAGTCTCTGTCACAGCTGCTTAATTGTGCTGATGTAGCCTTAAAACAGCCACAGACAATAAGTAAACAAACAAGAGGGGCTGTGTTCAATAAAACTATATGTACAATAATAAGCAGTGGTCAGCATTAGTCCCACAGGGCATAGTTTTCTAAATCCTGGTTTATACACTCAGAGCTTTTTTCACCTTTGTTCACAGTATCCCCTTTCCTTTTTTCAACTTTTGTATCCCACTCCTTGAGTGTTCCATTTCCTTCTTTCTGAAATACATCATTTTATAGGTCTTTCAGAAAGGGTCTTTAAAACAGTTCTCTAAAGAAGACATATAGATGGCCAGTAGACATAAGAAAAGATGCTCAAAGTCACTAATCATCACAGAAATGCAAATTAAAACCATAATGAAATATCACCGCACAACTGTCAGAAAAGTTAGCATCAGTAAATCAACAAACACCAAGTGTTGGTGAGGATGTGGAAAAAAAGGGAACCTTCATGCACTGTTGGTGGGAATGCAGATTCGGGTAGCCATTATGGAAAATAGTATAGTTTCCTAAAAAAAAATTTAAATGGAACTGCCTTATGACCCAGTGATTCCAATGTCTATTTACTTGGCTAGCAAAAAGGATGAAATCCACCACTTATGACAGCATGCATGGACCTAGAGAAAATTATGCTTAGTGAAATAAGTCAATCATAGAAAGACAAATGCCATATGGTTTCACTTATGTGTGAAATCTAAAGAACAAAATAAATGAATAAACAAAATTTAAACAGACTCATAGACAGACAGATGAATAAAGGACTAAACATAAGCTGTGACACCATAAAAATCCTATGCAGAAACATTTTCACTGATACTTCTCCTAAGGCAAAGGTAATAAAGGAACAAATAAGCAAATGGGACTGTATCAAACTAAAAAGTTTCTGTTCAGTTAAAGAAAATATCGGCAAAATTAAAAAGGGAACTGACTATATAGGAAAACATTTGCCAATGATACCTCAGACAAGGGTTTGATATTCAAAATATATAAGAAATTATGACACTCAACACCAGGGAGTCAGATGGTCCAATTAAAAACTGGGAAAAGAAGCTCTGGCTGGTAACACAGTGGATAAGGTGCCGTCCTGCAAACCCAAAGGTCGCAGGTTCGATTCCCCAGCCAGGGCACATAACCAGGTTGCAAACCAGGTCTCTAGTCAGGTCTGTGGCTGGAGGCAGGTGAAAGGCAACCATACACTGAAGTCTATCTCTCTCTCTGCCCCTCTCCCTTCCCCTCTCTCTAAGAAACAATAAAAAATAAAATCTTAAAAAATGGGCAACGGGCCTGAACAAACACCTCTCTGAGGAGGACATACAAACGGCCCAAAGGCATATGAAAGAATGCTCAATATCACTAGCCATCAGAGAGATGTAAATTAAAACCACAATAAGATACCACCTCACACCTGTCAGAATGGCAATCATCAACAAATCAACAAACAACAAGGGCTGGTGAGGATGTGGAGAAAAGGGAACCCTCGTGCACTGTTGGTGGGAAAGCAGACTGGTGCAGCCACAATGGAAAACAGTATGGAACTTCCTCAGAAAACTAAAAACGTAACTGTTTTTTGATCCAGTGATTCCACTGCTAGGCTTATACCCAAAGAACCCTGAAACACCAATTCAGAAGAACCTCTGTACCCCTATGTTCATAGCAGCACTATTTACAATAGCCAAGTGCTGGAAACAGCCTAAGTGCCCATCAGTGGGTGATTGGATCCAAAAACTTTGGTACATTTACACAATGGAATTCTATATAGCAGAAAGAAAGAAAGAACTTCTATCCTTTGCAACAACAGGGATGGAACTAGAAAGTATTATGCTTAGTGAAATAAGCCAGTCAGTGAAAGACAAATACCATATGATCTCACCCATTACAGGACAATAATGAACAAAATAAACAACAAGCAAAACAGAACCAGATACATGAATACAATGAATAGACCTTCAGTGGGCAGCGGGGAGGGGGTGGGGGGAGGAGGAGGCAAAGAAGGGGAGCAGTTTAGTCAAGGAACTAGCATGGAAGAACCATGGACATGGACAAGTGGGATTGACTTTGAGGGGGAGTGGGTGGGTGGGGAAGGGGACAGAGGGGAGTAAAAAGGAGATGGATGTAATACAACAATAAAGTTAAATTAAATAAAAAACAAATAAATAAGAATGGTAGGGATGTAGGTTATTCTTTTTTTCTAGTTTGTTCAATAAGTAAATCTTTTAAATTTTTTGTTTCAACTGATTCAACTTTCTTTTCCTTAGAGAGATAAAAATTATTTCTAGCTTCCAAGAAAATTGGTGTAATGCCAATATCTACTTAGAATGACATTGATTCCCTCTTGCAAATTTTCGGTTTCTCAAAGAATACCTTAGGAAAGCTCTTAGCAACTGTCTGTAGTTATGCTGTCAGATGGCACAAATGTTTTGAACACTGATTCCTAGAAGCGTACACTAGTTCGCTCCCAAGATGCCTGTGTGCCCACCTCAGTGCTTGGCAATTGGTGTCCTCTTGACAGAGGAGTTGCACTGTCTTCTCACAACCCAGCTTCCATCAGCATGATCTGTGCTACTGACTTAATCTCAAATATATGTTGGTTTTAATGCCCTTGGCAGTGGCTGTTTGAAAAAAAAATTGTTACTACTCTATAACTAGAATCCCCTTACTCTCACACTCATGGCCTTTGATGAACACAGTCACAATGTAGTATTCTTTTATCAATCATCTTTCATTACATAATAAATTACCTTAAAATGTAATGGCTGCCCTGGCTGGTAGCACAGTGGATAAGGCGCCCGCCTGCGAACCCAAAGGTCACAGGTTCGATTCCCCAGCCAGGGCACATAACCAGGTTGCAAACCAGGTCTCCAGTCAGGTCTGTGGCTGGAGGCAGGTGAAACGCAATTGTACATTGATGTCTCTCTCCCTCTCTGCCTCTCTCTCTTCCCTTCTTTCTAAAAATAATTAAATAAAATCTTTAAAAAAAAAATGTAATGGCTTAAATAAGCCACTATCACTTATCTGTCAAGATTCTATGAGAACAGTGGGAATGTGAGTCTCCCAGGATATTTTTCTAGTCTCAGTTGGCTTGATTTATCTATGCTGAGCTCAATGATGTGTCTGTGGTCAGCCAGTAGCAACTGGATAGTACAGGATGGCCTCACATACATGGCACTTAGTAAGCTATTAAATGAAAAACCTAGGTTGACCTTTATAGTGAATACTATCTATAGCATGTAACCCAGATCCTTCTTTTCAGGGCCAAAACATTTTACCCAGTGTCCAGAAGTGTTGCCTGCTGACAATTTAACCCAATAATCGTCAAAAGAAGCTGCCTAGCCCAAGGTCTTGCCCTCTCCTCAAGAGCAACCTGCATCCAATGACAGGTTGATGCAGACATTAAAATTCCTGGCTCCTTTGCCTTAACTTGAAACAACTTTGAGGGGCCATGTCAGCTCCAATGCTCCCTGAAGAACTAGCTGAGGATCCTGTTTCCACTGTGCTGCAGCCTAACTTGGCCCTTATGACCAATCATACATTCATTGCTGCCTCTCCGCTGTTGCCTACAGCACTCCCCAATAAACTTCCTGCTTGAAAACCCCAGAATCTGTCTGTTGGGGAACAGGACCTAAGACATACCCCAAGTAGCCTCTCTTCCTCCAGCAGGTTTTCTTAGGCTCACTCACTGAAGGTGGCTACGGCCTTCCCAAGAGCATGAGAGTAAACCACGAAGTCGTTTAAGGCCTGAGCTCAATTTCTCCTCTGTAACATTATTTTGGTCAAATGTACCACTTATAAAAATAATTCTGGTGCTCACTTCGGCAGCACATATACTAAAATTAGAACGATACAGAGAAGATTAGCATGGCCCCTGCGCAAGGATGACACGCAAATTTGTGAAGCGTTCCAAAATAATAATAATAATAATAATTCTGAATTGATTAAATATTAATAACAGTGATGATGACTGAATTTTCCATGCTTAACTTGTTCCAGGCAATATTCTAAACACTCGTATGTGTAATAACATTTAATACTATAACCACATGAGGTAGACACTATTGTTATCCTTCTTTACAATTGAAAAAACAGTAAAGATTCATCAGTTATGTGCCAAAAGAAGCCAAATCTACTACCTGAAATCTATGAAATGCCTTTGATCCTAAAGTGAACATAGGTAACATAGTGCAGTTATATAGAGAGCAGTCATCCCAACTGGCTGATTTCACTTTGGGGCACTAAATCATTGAACAATGCTGCTGCTAATGAGGTTTCATTAATTTGATAACTTGAGCAAATGATTTAGACTTAGACTTAGATTTTACCTGAACTCTACAAATGTTGTGGCCTTCAATGCACCTGTGCATCAGTTGAAAGTATTCTGGTGAAATTAAACCCCCTTTGGTGCAACAGAGCAGAAGTTTAAAGCATCAAGCCAGGTCATATTTGGATAAGAGTGGATTTAGTTACTGAAATGTCTGCCTTTTTCTTTAATGACTGTTTTTTCTCCAGCTTCCCTTGATAATTATGCATGCTACCGAAATACTACAGAAACAGGATGAACTTAGCATTGAACTTCACACAGATAAAAACAAACTAACCAAAAGTCCCTTCTAACATAGCCATCTCTGAAAGCATGTGAGAGCAATGTTATTGCAACATTTTTACCTTACTAATTGGCAGGATGGATGTCACGGTTGGTCTGGTTGGGTGGGTATTCCCTTTTTCCCTCACTACCCAGCTCATACTTGACTAAGAGGCTGATCTGTTCATAGGAATGCAAGATGCTATTCTTTCATACTAGGATTTCCAAACAAGCATCTAGAAAACAAAAGGATGACATAAATACTGTACAATCACAGCATATGCACTTTTCACCATAGTGATGTTGTTAAGTGGGCTATAGTTGCCTGTGTAGATTCTCATTGTTAATCTCTAACATTTCCTTGTCAACTGTATTGTACCTAGAACACTACAAATATAATTCATGATATAAACATATATTCCTTTTTCACTTAATAAAATAAAATATATAAAAGTCATTTTCCAAAGTAGGTCATCCTCAGTTGAATTCTTTAAAACTGGTATCAGCCCTGGCTGGTAGCACAGTAGATAAGGCACTGGCCCGCGAACCCAAAGGTTGCTGGTTCAATTCCCAGCCAGGGCACATAACCAGGCTGCAAGCCATGTCTCCAGCCAGGTCTGTAGCTGGAGGCAGGTTAAAGACAACCACACATTGATTTAAAAAAAAAAAAAAACTGGTATCAATGCATTATCAGAAAATTATGGTTGAGAAAGGAGGATGTGACCTACTTCTAACGAAATGTAGCACTGACTTAAAAAAAAATCATAACCATGTTCCTGAGAAAGGTGATTGAGCATCAATGAAGTTCAAAAGTTTCTTCAATTAACATCACCTAGCAAAATAGGAATATAAAATTTTCATTTTATTGCATTTATCACTTGTTGAGCTAATATTAAACAGAGCTCAATGATCAGTTTCTTGACCTCAGTGTTATTATTGATATTACTTATGGAGTAAGATTTTCACCCAGGGAAACTATTTTGATTAATTTCTCAGTGGACTAAGGAAAGATTCTCTCTCATTTCTGAATCATAATGTTGCTACTTCATTCACTTGAGTTGGCAATTCAAGAGATAATTCTTTGACATTACCAGCCACTCATGCTCTCTTTTGTATTATATTTGGGGTTGTAAACGTCTATAATTAGAACAGGACCATAATATTGATGACAGGTTTCTTGGAATCCCTGACTACTTACTGCTCTCCACAGGCCATTGGGTATTATGTGCACCCAACTCAGATCAAGTCCCACCTCACTAAATACAGCCAAACTTCTGAAACTGTGAGAACATCAACATCTTCACCTTCATTCATAGAGAAATGTGCTGAAAATGCTTTCAACAAATGATTTGTTATAACTGAGTTAAAAATGTGTAGAACTCGGTGGTTTTTCAACTGAGTCTCTATTTGCTTTTACCATATGTGACTGAGATGTCAAAACAAACAAAAAAAAGGATGATTGGATCAAAGAACTTTGGTACATTTACACAATGGAATACTATACAGCAGAAAGAAGGAAGGAACTCCTACCCTTTGCAACAACATGGATGGAACTGGAGAGTATTATGCTTAGTGAAATAAGCCAGTCAGTGAAGGACAAATACCATATGATCTCACCCATTACAGGACAATAATGAACAAAACTAACAACAAGCAAAACAGAACCAAATATATGAATACAGTGAATAGGCTTTCAGTGGTCAGGGGGGAAGGGGGTTGGGGGGAGGGGGGAGGCAGAGGCAAGGAAGGGGAGCAGTTTGACAAGAACCTAGTATAAAGGAACCATGGACATGGACAACAGGTGGGATTGACTTTGGGGGGAATGGGTGGGTGGGGAGGGGGACAG